>JAJEJH010000242.1:584342-830551 GCA_026122585.1 Anacardium occidentale
CAAAGGCACACGGGCGTGTGCTGGTCGTGCAGTCGATCGTGTTCACTTCTGGAAATTCTATGTATTTCACTGGAAAATCAGGCACATGACCGTGTCCCTCAGGACACACGGGCGTGTCCTCTGTAATCAGGCTGTGCATGCTTCGTGCACACGGGCATGTCCCTGCAGAAACAAAAGCACACGGGCATGCACCTACGGCCATACGAGCGTGTGCCTTGCTCTGTATCAATGACACAAGCCTAGAGCTTACAAGAAATCCAACCAAACCTTAATCAATCTGAAATTAACTAAAAGCATGCATTTCTAGCACTTCAATATGCACACAACAAGCTTCAATTTCATTTAAATCAATTCACATCTCATTCCACCATGAAAATCATTCATTCTCTCACATACACACACAAGCATAAGTAAGCATGTTTCCTGGGTAGAAATCATTAACTCAAGCATTATCTCATCAACATATAAATACATGAACACATCATATATCTTATAAGCATGCTAGAAACACATCCAAGCATTTCAAATCATCAAACACAAGCTGGGAAATACAAGGAAGAAGTAAGGAAGCACCTACCTCTTGCCATGGCTGCTGGAAAACTCTATCAAGCTAACTTCTTTCCTCTCTAGCTGGATTGGGAGCTGTTGGCTACTGGAAATCTATTCTAGGGCTGGGAGTCACTAAAACAAAAGAGAAACTTCGGCTAAAAATGGGTGAGACGGGTGAGAAAAGACTAATAACTTTCATCTCTCTCCTCTAACTCACTTGCACGGGCGTGCAAGGCAAAGTGCAAGGGAGTGCACAAGGGAAAATGAATAAACTTCATTTCCTGTGCTATGCACGATAGAAACCTCCCAAAGAGAATCATGCACAAGCCACACAAGCTCTGGAAACTTATTATCTCACCCCTAAACTCTTCTAAACTCACAATCTATTTCTATATCTCACATCTAACCCCCCAAACTCTACCCTAAAAGGTATTTCTAATTCTGGGATGCTACACAAACTAAATCATACCTCTATCTTATTGATTCAAAAGTAAAATTGATCACTTAGGATCGTTGTCATTACCAAATCATGCAACATGAATGAGTACACTAAAATACCGCTAAATTGAGAATCCTATAGGCTCAAGAAGTGGCCCAAACATGTCTGCCTAAAAACTGCCACCTACCTTTTTGACAAAGTCATCCTCACTAACACTATGACATCCTACATCCCATATGTTGTCACTTACACTTGAAACTAGCACTCTTGTAGATATCATAGAGTCCTCAACGAGGCCTTAATTCGTTGGCTTTTTGTTGCTTGTTTTTGTGCCAATATCTACTAAGAACAAACAAATCATTAATTCAATTTTCAAAATATATGTTTAAGCCAAAATTTCAAAACAATAGCTAAAGTAACGCTCTTACATGAAAATATCATAAAACCTCCCAAAACATGAAAAAAAATGTAGTGACCCCTGCCACAAGCCTATTGTGTGCAGTTGTTTAATATATATATATATTATATATATATATATATATATATATATATATATATATATATATAATATCATACTGAAAATGTGCCTTTGACGAAAATCTCCCACAAGGAAAAAGAAAACTTAACTGCTACTCAAAATAATTTAAAAATCTAAATACAGAAGCGAAAAATACCAATACTGTAATAACATAAGTCATAATGGCTTTTCTGGAAATCCTAGGCTACTCATATATAAAATCATGCTATTTATACAGTGTATACTATAGTATAATATATACACAGATACATGAGATAAAATATTATCAAAGCATGCGAGTCGAAACATGCTATTAGCTACCGAGCCATGTCTCCCAAAATCTGACAACTATATCACTCCATCTCAGTCCCCAACTCACTGACCTATAAAAGAGAAAGGAAGGGAAAGGGGTGAGTGACAAAATCACTCAGCAAACATTTCCTATCTCTCACACAAATAGGCCATCAAGCAAAAACCGATACTAGATCAGACCTCGAGGTTTTTGCTTACTGTTTTCATATCATTTTGTTATTCTTGCTTACAGTAGCTTACTGCATTAGTTCTTATCTCTTACTTCTTTACTTCTTTATTTCTTGATTTCAGAGGTTTCATCTGTTTTATGCTTTATGCTTTGTGCTTTGCTTTTGTTTCATCTATTTCTCATGAGTGTTGTACATGACATGATATGTATGCTCTGATGTCATGTAAATCTCAGTAGTCATAAAACTTTGCTTCTTGGGCCTGATTTTCTAAAAACTCTTTCTTTTCTAAAATCTCTTGCTGATATAAAACTCTGATATGAAGATCCTTATATATATATATATACATATAGTATAACTAAAAACTGTATCAGAAAGTACTGTATCTAAAAAATATCTCTGCTATGCTAGCCAAACTGATGAACATAGGGATTTGACACCTTGACCGTGTGAGCTCAAACCTATGATAAACTACTCGTGCACAACCATGTTCTCTCTAGCGGACCATGGTTTCCCTCTCTAGTGGGCGTGCGAACTCACAGGCGCCCTCTTGTATCCACCTTTAACTGATGTCCAGAACATCGTATATATATACTTTTGAAATATACTCTTGGATCCTTAGATCCATTTTCTAAAAATATTTCATATGACATGTCGTGCTCAATGCTTGATAATCATGCATGATAAGCTATTATATCTTGTTATTCTTATGTTTCTCATGCTTAGAATTTGGTTAGGATTACTTAGGTTCGTTTGTCTTTGCTTAGCACATGCTTTAAAATCTTCTTTTCTATTTTTCATAAGGCACATGAGTGTGTTATGCTTGGCACACGGGCGTGTGTGAAGGCACACAGGGCCGTGCTCAAGTCGTGCCCTTGATTGTGCTTAAGTCGTGCCCTTGATCGTGCAAGCTTCTAGAAAATAAATCATGAAACTTTGGCTGGCCACACAAACGTGTAGTACAAATACAAAGGCGTGCATAGCTTAGCACACGAGTGTGTATCGTACTGCACAAGCACGTAGCTACTTCAACACCATCTTGTGTCTTGCTGACACAGAGTGTAGAATTGGGATTAGACACACGAGCATGTACACTCGGGTACACATGTGTGTGTTTGGATTTACATATGTACACGGGTGTCATGCAAGGCCGTGTGTCATACAAAATTGAGGCTACATGGGCGTGTACCCTCGGGTGCACAGGCGTGTGCTTAACCTAAATTCTGTAGATGTGTTTGGAAACCCAGAAAATCTCACTCAAACTCAATCAAATCTCAACCATTTCTTAATTAAACTTGCATACAACATATTCTCATGCATCTGAACATTCTCATCTCATTCATTCATCATAGAAGCAAGCCAAAATCATACATTTCTTACAGTTTCATGCCCAAGCAACATAATACATTGCAAAATAAGCTCATAAATCATCATTCAAAGCATCTCATCATCATCAAATCATAGTAACACACATCCACAACATGCATCAATCATCTAAGGAGCTGAAAATCAGAAAAAGCATGTTGGAAACCTAAATGAAAGAGGTAAAGAAATATTTACCTCTAACCATTACGTCTAGATCTCTCTCTCTTGAAGCTCCTAGATCTCTAGCTAGAATAATGGCTACTGGTTGGACAGATTCTGGCCTAGGGTTTGCTAGAAACGAATGAGAGAAAAAGCTGAAGGAAAAACTGAGAGAAAATGTGGGAAAAGAAACTTATAACGTGCCTCTCACCTGACACACAGGCGTGTGTCCGGGAAATGTGGGCGTGTGCCCCTCAAAAATCTGAAATCTCTCTCTCATTGCACCATACATGAAATATTCTTCTCATAATATCTATGTATAAGCCATGAAAGGCCTCTAAAAGACTCTTCTACCTTTAAGCCCTCTCGAAACTATTTTCTATTTGGAAATCTCTCTTTTACCCTTAGTTTCAGAGCCTAAAATGATAATTCTACCCCTAGGCTATTACAAAAAATGTAAAATAAACTCTAGCATGCATGCACATAACTGCAAAAAATACATGTACCAAAACATCTTCTCCACTAATTCTAACACTTGCGCAATAAGAAATTTTAACCAAAATTATTAAGAAATCAAGTTAAAAAACAATGAGAAAATTAATTTTCAACTACAGAAAAAATGACTTCAATCATCACTAAAATTAATTAAATCTCTACTATAAATTACTTAAAATTGATATACTAACATTTTCATCATTTTTGTTGCTAGAAATTGTTCACTTCTTTTCAAAAATCGCAAGCGTTAGTTTGGTAGTATAAGTGTATTATGTTACACGTACGAGAACTGTGGCCGTGCAAACCATCTAATTTATATACTAAGGGTAGAACAATCATTTTTGGATACATGCATGTGTGCTATCTACGTGCAGTGTTATTTAAAAATCATCAATTCTATGATTATGTATAGAGTGCATATCGCACATGCTTGGACTTACATGGATTTTTGACTAGAATCGTAAAAAAGGAAAAAAATTGGATAAATTAGTTTTTAAATTAAAAAATTAGATATTTTAATTAATATTACCATTATTATTTTAAAATTAATTAGAGAAACACAAATATCTTCTATAAGAGTTTATTAAGAAAATATATAATTTATACTATTAAAATATTAATCATTCCAATAAGGATAAGTGGCCTCCACACTCAAAATGAATTTAAAAGCACACTAATGGCCTGCACACTACCAACCCACCTTGCTAATATTAGATTATGTTTAAATTAAATCGAGTTAAATTTAAATTTGAGTTTGAATTATTTTAAATTTGATATGATTTTAAATAAATTGAGTCCGAAATTAGGTTTGAACTTGTCAAGTTTAATTGTTTGTAGTAAATTAAATTTAAATTTAATTTAATTCGTTAAATATATTAAATATACGAAACGATATTATTTTGATGCATATTGATCAAAACAATATTATTTAATCAATTTAAATAAAATTTCTTAAACTTACGAGCATCTAAAATCAAACTCATTATTGACTTAAACTCAAATTTGATAATTTTTAAATATTAGACTCAAGCTTGGTTAAACTCATTTTCGATTAAATAAAATCCAAACCCTACCTCGCATACAAAGACCTTCCTAAACAGGGTCCCTTTCCCCCCACAAATTTGGCGCCAAATCTCAAATCACTATAAAAATGAAAAACAAACGAAAGAAAAATTTAAAACCCTAATACCCGTTTCAAATTTCAGAAACCCCTCTAAACCTTTCTTCTATTTAAGGCGTCTCATTCTCCGCTCCTTCCTGTCTGGCTATTTCATTCCTCAACTTGCCTGCCACTTGTTTGATAAAGTTATTCAGTGAAAATGTACGTTGTGAAGCGGGATGGTCGGCAAGAGGCCGTACATTTTGATAAGATTACTGCGAGGTTGAAGAAGTTGAGTTACGGGCTGAGTATCGACCACTGTGACCCAGTGCTGGTCTCCCAGAAGGTCTGTGGTGGCGTCTACAAGGGGGTCACCACGAGTCAACTCGATGAGTTGGCTGCGGAAACCGCCGCTGCTATGACTACTAACCACCCCGATTATGCTTGCGTGAGTATTTATTGCATTGGTAACTGGGTTTGGTTTTAAAGTAGTTGCCCACTCTTGTGCTCGTGTGTTTTTACTTTATTTATACTAAATTACTAGTGTTTGGTACTGAGTTGAAGTTTGATTTTTGAGATACATACTGTTTTTTTCTTCTTTTGTGAAATTTAAAAGATCTCTGAGCATTTTAGAGAAGATTTATGGTTGTTTTTGGCTGTTTTTGAAGTTTTTTTTTTTTTTTAACTCAGAGGAGGGAGCGTATTTAATTATTATGGTGATATTGTTTAGAATTCTGCTCGTAGGGCTTGTTTTTGATCTCCTTCCGTCTGATTAAATTGCGTATAAACTTTTTTTGATGCAGTTGGCGGCGAGGATTGTTGTTTCAAACCTACACAAGAATACTAAGAAATCTTTCTCTGAAACGTAAGTGCTTCCTTGTTGCTAATCTTTAATCAATGAGTTTGTTGATTGAAGTGCTAATGTTGAGGTGAAACATTTGTATTGTTGATTGGGTATTGCAGGATCAGGGACATGTATAATCATTTCAATGAGAGATCTGGACTGAAGGCTCCTCTGATTGCCGATGATGTTTATGAGATAATCATGAAGGTATTATTTTATTTTTCTCTTTTTTTGATTCTATGTTTGTTTTTCTTGCAAATTCATGGTTAGTGAATTGTAAATCAACCCATTACTTTTTTGAAAATGAGAAATGAATGCAAATAATCAGGTGTTATATTGTGGACATTAATAATTATGTTGGTTTATGATCATAAACCTATAGATGTTTTAATCACCTTTTGCCTTCATTTTTTGAGAAAAATATAATTTTTTCCGTTTCAATTATTATGCATTGAATTTGGTTCTACTATGTGAAATATTGTGATTATGTTTCCTTTTTTTTTTTTTTTTTTTTATATTCATAAAATTTTGTAATGACTTGTAAGAATTTTTGCATAAAATTTAAAAATCTCACTAAGATGAATTCTTTGCTGCAGAATGCTACTCGTTTGGACAGTGAAATAATTTATGATCGGGATTTTGAGTATGATTACTTTGGCTTCAAAACGCTTGAGAGGTCCTACCTCTTAAAAGTCCAAGGAAAGGTTGTAGAAAGGCCTCAGCATATGTTGATGAGGGTTGCGGTTGGAATTCACAAAGATGACATTGATTCTGTTCTAAAAACATACCATATGATGTCTCAAGGATGGTTTACACATGCGTCTCCCACACTTTTCAATGCTGGAACGCCTAGGCCCCAGGTATGCTTTAATTTCCACAGATGTGAATCGACTTTTCCTACAATTTATTTGCTAAAAAATGGTGTGATTTCCTTAATGCCTTTTTCGACAGTTAAGTAGCTGCTTCTTGATTTGCATGAAAGATGATAGTATTGAAGGAATATATGATACTTTGAAGGAGTGTGCTGTTATAAGCAAGTCTGCTGGAGGTATTGGTGTTTCAGTTCATAACATTCGTGCAACAGGCAGCTATATTCGTGGCACAAATGGAACATCCAATGGCATTGTCCCAATGCTGCGGGTGTTCAATGATACTGCTCGTTATGTTGATCAAGGAGGTGGCAAGAGAAAGGGTAAGTCCTCACATCAGTGTATACATATTATATTTAACATTATTTTCTTGAAAAAAATATTACTTGTGATGCTTGCAGGTGCTTTTGCTGTGTACTTGGAGCCATGGCATGCTGATATATTTGAGTTTCTGGAGCTTCGGAAAAACCATGGAAAGGTGTAGTGACTTACTTTGGCTGTCACTAGCAATGTTGTCTCGCTATTAAGTTGCCATATCCTTAATGGCTGTGGTTACTTTAGCTTTTTTATAGAGTGTTATATCTTTATGCTGTATTGAGCTAGTTACGCTAAAATCAATAATCTATATATTGTAGGAAGAGCACCGTGCTCGGGATTTGTTTTATGCTCTTTGGGTTCCAGATCTCTTCATGGAAAGAGTCCAAACTAATGGGCAGTGGTCATTATTTTGTCCTAATGAGGCTCCAGGACTTGCAGATTGTTGGGGGCCAGAGTTTGAGAGACTTTACACCCAGTATGAAAGAGAGGTAATTTGGATTCAGCATTTTTGTTAGTCTTATGTTTTAAACTGCAGAAATTTGATTGGCCTTTTGACTGTAACATATTTAGGGGAAGGCAAAGAAAGTTGTTGAGGCTCGGAGCCTCTGGAGTGAAGTGTTGACATCCCAGATAGAAACTGGAACCCCCTACATGCTTTTTAAGGTGTGTAATATAAAATATACAATTTTCTCTTTTATTCTTATCCTTTTTTCCCATATATTTGTGTTTCTGGTTTGGTGTGATGAATCAGATTTTCTTCTGATTTGCTTTCTTCTAGGATACTTGCAACAAAAAAAGCAACCAGCAGAACCTGGGTACCATAAAATCTTCAAATTTGTGTACTGAGATAATTGAGTACACGAGTCCAACAGAAACTGCTGTGTGCAATCTGGCATCTATTGCTCTGCCACGATATGTCAGAGAGAAGGTAGATGGCATGAATTAAAAAATTTGTACTTTATTTTCTTATTGGCTTTATCTGCTCATTTTAATTATTCTATTTCAATGATTATTGCAGGGTGTTCCAATTGAGTCACATCCATCTAAGCTAGTTGGGAGCCGAGGTTCAAAGAATAGATACTTTGACTTTGAAAAACTAGCGGAGGTCTGAGCCTGTAGAACTCTAATGACTAATTCAGCATGATCCTGTTTTTTTCCGTATTGTTTTATTGACAATTGTATTTATATCCCAAACTTAATTGTCCAATTTCTCTTTCTTTCTTCTGAGACAGGTGACTGCAATTGTTACTGAAAATCTTAACAAAATAATAGATGTTAATTATTATCCTGTTGAAACTGCTAAAAGGTCAAATATGCGACATAGACCCATTGGTATTGGAGTCCAGGGTCTTGCAGATACTTTCATCTTGCTTGGCATGCCATTTGAGTCACCAGAGGTAAAGTTACTTCTTGAATGTACCACTTTACTTAAACTTCTTATTTTGATTGCTTGAGGATTGATGACATTTTTTTATATAAATTTCAGGCTCAACAGCTGAACAAGGACATTTTTGAAACAATTTACTACCATGCTTTGAAAACATCTTGCGAGATAGCTGCAAGAGAAGGCCCCTATGAAACATATAATGGTAGTCCTGTGAGCAAGGTATCCAGATCTTCAGGAATTTTTAAAAATTTTTACCTGCATGCAAGTATCATATAGGCTGAAAGATAAATTCCTGATTAAAATAAATTGTCACTGCAAATTAATTATGCAGGGAATTCTCCAACCTGACATGTGGGGAGTAACTCCTTCGAATCGGTGGGACTGGGGTGCTCTGAGGAATATGATATCGAAGAATGGAATGAGAAATTCACTTCTTGTGGCACCCATGCCGACTGCTTCCACAAGCCAGATTCTTGGAAACAATGAGTGCTTCGAGCCATATACTTCCAATATATATAGTCGTAGAGTCTTAAGGTCTGCAGTGCAAACTCATTCTATGCTGCTTTCATTAAATTGTTTCTTTTTGTCTTTTGTCCTAACTGTTTTCTTTCCTTTCAGCGGTGAATTTGTGGTAGTGAACAAACATCTTCTTCATGACTTAACTGAGATGGATCTCTGGTCTCCAGTTATAAAGAACAAGATAATATATTACAACGGTTCTATCCAGAAGATCCTGGAAATTCCTGAGGAACTGAGAGTGATTTACAAGTATTAACCTAACATCTCTTCCCTCACCCCAGTTTTCTGTTTCCGCCCCAGACTAAAATGTATATGTTGTTTCTTCCTCTACTCTAGGACTGTTTGGGAGATCAAGCAGAGGACATTGGTTGATATGGCTGTTGATCGTGGCTGTTACATAGACCAGAGCCAAAGCCTCAACATTCATATGGACCAGCCCAATTTTGCAAAGCTAACTTCCCTACACTTCCATGCATGGTCAAGGGTATGAATTTCTACTTTCTCTTTCCTTTAGTTCTCCAAATTTCAGTCATACCATCTGTCTGATTCCTCTATTGCACAAAGGGTTTGAAGACTGGAATGTATTATCTACGCACACGTGCTGCAGCCGATGCAATCAAGTTCACCGTAGATACCTCCATGCTCAAGGTAATAATTCAGCAATCCATAACACATTCAGTTTCACTGCTTCTTGTATTTCATGTCATAAATTTATAATCTGTTATGATTCAGGACAACCCTAAGGTGGTGGGGGTGGAAGATGATGATACAAAGATGGCACAGGTGGTTTGTTCTCTCACGAACCGCGAGGAGTGCATGGCTTGTGGAAGTTAAAAAGTGTTTTAATAATATTGATATGGCAGTATTATATTGTGTATATAGTTTATTAGTGATTTACCTTTTGTGTTGTCTTTAGTGCAAGGATGTGAAATTGACTGTTTCAGGGGTTTATATTTTACCCAAAATTTAATGTAATAAAGACAACCCATATTTATAAAATAATTGTATTTCATAAAGAAATTTAATCATACCTCAAGTAACAAACAATGTACCTTTTAGTAAATATTATTTTCATTTTGAAAACAAGAATGACGCACTAAAATAAATGAAATTCTTTATGCATTGATCTCTCATCAAACTCAAGGAAGCTAACTCAATTGTACTCTGAAAAATACTGAATTCAACTCTGTTTTCCTACTAAAGTCATTTGGTCTTATTAATATAATGATATTATTATATATCATTTTTAATACATATGTAAAATCTTAAAATATTTATTCATATTTATAATGCAAAAGTTATAAATTTTATTAAAACAAAATATAACATAAACTCTTTTTAAATAACATCTTTTTATAAATTTGTTATAAAATATAGAATATAAAATTGTTTATAAAGGAAACCACGATAATTATTTTGAAAACATAGAAACCGTAAACATAAACTGGATATTATCTTAAATGTAATTTATAAATTTGTATATAAATCTCAAATGCAATCTTGATAACTACAACCCCTCTTATACGGTTACTCAACATGTAATATAAACTTGCAAGAAAAGGGATTAGAATGAGTGATAGATCATTCAACAAACCAAATTCTTAATCTTAATATATATAACCCTTTTTTTCTTCTGCTTGTTCATGAATGGTTTGATATGTATGTCATGCTAAAATCATATTGAAACTATAAATTTTCTTTCCATAAAACTTGCTTAAAATTATAATTTTGAAAACTTATTTTAATCGATCTAAAGATCTCATTATAAAACCTGTATATTCTATTCAAAGATCTCATCATAGAACTTGTATATTTGATTTGAAGATCTTATAATAAAACTTGTCATAAAATATCATAAAACTCGTATACTGATCAAATTGATGAAATATAAAGATTTGACACTTTAACCATGTGAGTCTTATTTAATATATGACTAACACTCAATTTCTAACAAACTTAGTCAATGATAATGTCTAATTTCTAACAGATGTTGGTTTTCTAATTTCTAACAGGCATGCGAACTTATAAATGCCTTTTTGAGTCAATGTAGTAATCCCTGCCACAGGCCACTGAGCGTTACTATTTGTAATATTTATTATATTAATAATATGCAGGTAACGGGAATATTTACAATAAAGCATGTTGTTGAAATTTAAATTTTTAATGCAAAAGCTGAAATGGAAAATACTGTAAATAAAAAATGAGAAAAAAATTAGTAATCTATTTCCTGGAAATCCTAGGCCATGCATTTCTAACTATGCTGTTCATACAACATTCTCATATTAATATCATACATACAACTATGCATAAAGCCAAAATAATGTATATAAAACATACGAGCCAAAAAATGCTAACTGCTGTCAAGCCATGCCCCTAAAATCTGATAGCTACATCGCTCCTACTCAGTCTAAGGATCACTGACCTGCGAAAGAGAAAGGAAGGGAAAAGGGTGAGTGACAAAATCACTCAGCTAACATTTTCTAACTTTAACACTAGCAGGTTCCAACTCAATCTAGTTTCATGTCTTGTCACATTAATTTTTGCTTTACAATTTATATATTTTTTTCTTTTTGATATTTAATTTGTTTTCTGTAGTATTCTTTACTTTTATCTGTATCTGGTTATATTTTCTTATAAATGCTATACATGACATGATATGCATGCTCTGATATCATGTAAATGTTGATTAATTATAAAGCTTGCCCTTAGGCTTAATTTCTAAAAACTATTTCTGATATAAAAACTCTCATCTAAAGATTCTGTATATATATATATACATATAGAGCATATGCTGAGACTAAATCAAAAACTATTGTATCTGAAAATATTTGTTATGTTGGTCAGACTAATGAATCAGAGATTCGACACCCTAGCTACGTGAGCTCAAACCTATAATAAAACTACTTGTGCATGTTAGTAGTTTGGGACTTTATAATTCTTGTACCGCGTGTAGGACAATAAAATTTGTATCCTTTAGAATAAGATAGGTACCCTATAAAGAAACACTTGGTAGTTCGAGGATTAGTCTTTTTTTTATTAGGATTATATATCATAACCTTAGTAGGGCAACCCCAAACTCAAAAATGGTTGAGGCTAGGTTTTTTACCAATCTAAAGCTCAAAAGGTGTTTTAGGTACAGACTTGTTGAAGAATCTGTTCAGGATATAGAGGGTTGTTTTGATTGACTCACCCCAAAGATATTTTGGCAAGTTTGTCCTACTCATCATGCTCCTTATCATATCTTTAAGCGTACAGTTGTGCCCTTCTGCCATACCATTTTGTTCAGGACTACTAGGCATAGTATATTGAACAATTATCCCACACTCTTGTAAGTACTTGGCAAACGGGCCCATAGATTGGCCTGTGTCTCCATGTCTCCTATAGTACTCATCTCTATGATCAGATCTTACTACCTTAATTACTTTCCCTAATTGTTTCTCCATTTTAGTTTTGAATATCTTAAATTTCTCTAAGGCATCAGATTTTTCCTTAATCAAATACAAAAAACCATAATGGGAAAAATCATTAATAAAGGTGATAAAATACTAGCAATAATAAATTGTAGTAGAATAAAGGCCACTAATTTTAGTATGAATCATCTCTAATAAATTTGAGCTACGAGTCGCACCTTGCTTTTGTGTTTTGGTTAACTTTCCCCTAATACAGTCAACACAAGTTTTCAGATCCTTAAACTCTAATGTAGAGAGTATATTATCTTTTATCAATCTTTCAACGCTCTCATTAGATAGATGAACTAGTCTCTTATGCCATAAAAGAAAAGATTTTTCATTAATTGCAGCTCTTTTTCTCAGGGTATTTTCAAACATTTATAGAAGTATAAGTATCAATAGGGGCCAAACTCATAGTATACATTCCATTATTTATAACACATTCACCAATAACTTTAGAATTTAGGAATATTTCAACCATAGACTTTTCAAATTTAAAACAAAATCCACGTTTATCCAAAGTCGAAAAAAATATATTAAATTCCTCCTAAAATAAGGTACATAAAATGTATTATTTAAAACAAGTTCAAAACCACTTTTTAACCTAAGATAAATAACCCCTATGAACTCTAATTCTACTTCAGTATTATTCCCCACTCTAAGCATCCTCTCAATCTCACTTAACCTCTGTTTGTTTTTGAACGCTTGTAAGGTAAAAGTAACATGAATAGTTACACCACTATCTAACCACCAAGAATTTGATGACATATCAATATAATTATATTCAAAACAAACAAGGCTAAATAGACTATCTTTCTTTTCAACCCAAGCCTTATACTTTAGACAAATTTTCTTCACATGACCATTTTTTTTACAAAAGAATCATTTCCCATAATTTTTTCCCTTTTCTTCATTTATAGTTTTCCCTCCATTTTTCTGACTTTGACTTTGCCTTTTCTTCCAGTTATTAAGCATTAGGATTAGATGTTCCTTTCTTATTTATTTTCTTACCAGAATTATCTATTGGTTAAGTAACAATTAAGACCATTTCACCATTTTCCCTTTTAATTCTATTTTCCTTAACTACATATTTAGTGATAAAGTCATCTAAGGACTAGGATCGATCCTTAGTATCATAGGTTGTTTTGAGTTGGGAAAATGATTGAGGCAAGGTATCTAGGGTATGGTGGACTATGTATCAGTCAGGTAATGAGATTTCATATTTTTTCAATTTGTCTTGAAGGTGAATTAGTTTAAAAATATAGTCCCTAACCCCTTCTAACTTTGAATATCTCATGCCATTCAACTCACTTATAAGGGATAGAGCTTCAACATTATTGGAGGTTAGGAATCTCTTTCTTATAATAGTAGAGAATTGTTTAGCAGTCCCATCAACTGCCAGTCCACTAAAAAGGTATATAGCCATAATTTTTTTAATAACCATCATACATAGATGGTTTGACTTCTCCCACTTAGCAAAAAGTTCTTTTTTTTCAGTGGTACTTTCATTGGTGATATCCTTTGGCTTATCATGCAGTAAAGCAATATCCAAGTCATCCATAGCCATGACAAATTCAATATCTTGCTTCCACGTCTTGAAATTGATTCCAGTCAGGACCTCAATGGTGGCATTACTATTATTCACATTAATGGATACTAAAACAATGAACAAATCAAAATAATAAACAATAATAATCAAAGTAGCTTTAAAATTAAAAACTAGATAAGCTACACCTTATAGAGATTCCTATGATATCATCATTAACTCCCCTTTAGGCGGAGAAATGACATGCAATTAAATGTAGTGACCCCTGCCACAGGCCTTTGTGCGTAAATACTTATAATATTTATTATATTAATAATACACCTGTAACGAGAATCTCTATAGTAAAGTATGCTGTTGAAACTTTTTTTTTTTTTTCAATGTGGAAGCTAAAATAGGAAAATACTATAAATAAAATGAGAAAATAAAAATTTCTTTCTTGGAAATCCCTGGCTGTGCATTTTCCTAACACGTTGTTCATACAATATTTCATGATAGTATTATACATACAAACATGCATAAAGTCAAAATAACATATGCTAAGCATATGAGCCAAAACATGATAATTGTTGTCAAACTATGTCCCCAAAATTTGACAACTGCATCACTCTAACTCAATCCTGGAATCACTGACCTGTAAAAGAGGAAGGAAAGAAAGAGGGTGAGCGATAAAATCACTCAATAAACATTTCTTATCTCTAACACTAATAGGTCTCAAGTTTAACTGGTTATATATTTTTCTTGCTTTATTGTTTACTTATTTCTTTATTATGATATTTCTTCTATGGCCAAAGGACTATTTCCCACCCATAGTTTGAGGCGGGGACAGAGTCCCACCCGCAAGTTTTCAAAAAGCCGATCTCCCACCCTTGGACCAAAATTCAAACATATTTTATAATTTTTCAAATGAAATGACTAAAATGCCCTTCAATAAATAAAAATTTATAATAAAATTGTAAAATAATTTTTAAATATAAAAAAATTAAAAAATATATTAAAAATTTAAAAAAAAATATTAAAAAATTTAAAAGAATTTTAAAAAATAAACTAGCCACAATTGCCGATGCTGGCGGCAGTGGCCGTTGATAACCGCACCAAGTGGTCGTCTCCGGCCACCTGGTTCCAGGGGAGGCCAGATCGGGCCTCCTCGTTGGGTGGAGGCAGCCAGATTTGGCCACCTCCAGTTTTGGAGGAGGAGGCCACATCTGGCCTCCTCCCCCAACAAACGTGGCTGGAAACGGCCGTTGGGACCAATACTGGCCCTCTTCGACCGTTTCCGATAGCCAGATCTGGCCGCCTCCTCCAAAACAGGAGGCGACCGATCTGGCCACCTCTATAGAACGGGGATGCCAGATCTGGCCTCCCTTGGAACCAGGTGGTCGGAGACGGCCACCTGGTGCGGTTATCAACGGCCACCCCTGCCGTCATCGGCGGCTGTGGCTAGTTTATTTTTTTAAATTTTTTTAAATTTTTTAAATGTTTTTAAATGTTTTAAATGTTTTAATATTTATTTTATTATTTTATAAAATTTTAATCATAAAATGACAAAAATACCCTTGAAATGTTACTGTTTTCTATTTTATTTAATATTAAATTGTTTTCATGGGTGGGAGACCAGGTTTTTGAAAACTTGTGGGTGGGACTTTGACCCTGTCTCAAACTATGGGTGAGAAATAGTCCTTTAGCCTTCTTCTATTTTCTGTAACATTCTTTGTCTTTATCTGTTTTGTTTCTCATAAATTTTGTATATGACGTGATATGCATACTTTGATGTCATGTAAATACTAACTAGTAATAAAACTTACATGTGGGCTTGATTTTCTGAAAACTCTTTCTGATATAAAAACTTTGATACGAAGATCCTAAATATATACATATAGTATACTTTGAAAATAGAGTCAGAAAGTATTATATCTGAAAATATCTGCTATGCTAGCCAGACTAATAAATACAGGGATTTGCCACCCTAGCCATGTAAGCTCAATCCTAAAATAAAACTACTCGTGCATGACCAACACTCTTTTAATAAGTTTGGTCAAAGACCATATCCTCTCTAGCGGACGTTGGTTTCTTTCTTTAGTGGACGTGCGAACTCACAAGTGCCCCCTCGTATCTATCCTTAACTAATGTTTGAAACATCATATATCTATACTTTGAAATCATGCTATTGGATTCTTGGATCTGTTTTTGAAAACATCTGATATAACATGTCATGCTCTATATTGATAATCATGCATGATATATAATTATATCTTATTATTTATGGGTTTCTTATGGCTAGGAATGACTTAAATTTGCTTTAAAATTTATAATATGCTTTTCTTAAGGTACACGAGCGTGCAATGCCAAACACACAGGTGTGTGGGGAGACATATGGAACCATGTGCTAGTCGTGTCCTCAATTATACTGGCTTCTAAAATCAATTTACAAAACTTTGGATGACTACACGAGTATGTGGTGTGAACACACGGGCATGCATACAAGGCACAAGGCTATATACCATATTACATAGGCATGCAACAGTGAGGCCAACACTCCCATGTAACCTTGGGTACACAAACGTGTACTCAACTCTTCTTTTGTAATACACGTTTGGAAATCCAAAAATCCTAGTAAATCTCTATTTGATCACAACCACAACTTAATCAAACATGCATATAGCAAATATATCAACCAATTAGCATTCTCATTTCATCTATCCAACATAAAGCATGCTAAAAATCTTATATTTATCATAAATACATACCTGAGCACATAAACATCAAACATCTCATAATAATCTCATAAATCATCATCCAAGGTCTTATTCCATCATCAAAACATATAAAAATACATGTTCAACATGCAACAACTGTCTGAGGAAACTCAAACGGGAAAACCATGCTATAAACCCAAATGAAAGAGGTAAGGAAATACTTACCTCTTACCATAGCTTTCAGATCTCTCTCTAGCTGCTTTTGGATCTCTAACTTAAATTATGGCTGTTGGATGAACATTCTTTGACCTAGGGTTTGCTGGAGAAGAAGAATAGAAGAAAGCTAAAAGGGATACGCTAGGCAAAAATAAGAAAAACTAAGCATTTATGGTGCCTCTCACCTAACACACGGGTGTGTGTCCTAGACACATGGTCGTGTGTGCAATGAAAGTCTCAATTTCCACCACTCTCACGCCATACATGGAATATTCTCCTAAGAATATCTATGTACAAGCCACAAAAGGCTTCTAAATAACTCTTCTACCCTTGAACTCTCTCAAAGTAGTTTTTTATAAATCTCTCTTTTACCCTTGATGTCGAAGCCTAAAAGAATAATTCTACCCCTGGACTATTACATAGAATCCTTAAACATAAGGTCATAACATAACTTTATGAGGACTTTGAGAACAAATGATGTTCGAAAAAATTATCACCTTCGGGCAGATAAATTTCTTAGATCATTGTTCATCCTTAAAAAATACATATCCGATGAATAAACTCAACCACCTTTAGGTGTATTAAATTATTCACGACAGGTGAATTTCAAAATTGACATTATGCCAACCTTAATTTTAATACATGCAATAACGACCTTTGGGCAGGAAATTATATGCATCAAAATTACCGAATATATTTTTACCGAATGGAAAATTTGTTTGTCTTAAAGATGCATCTTTGGCAACTAACATCTTGACAACTCACAAATGATTTCAATGATACTAAATTATATTGCTCTAAATTTAGATTTCATGAGATTAGTTACCATAAGATCTTAGACAATCTTTTCAATTTTGTAACACCAAAAAATTTTATGAACAATAACATTTTTTCCTAATTTTATGTTTTAACAGTGAAAAAATTGTCGATTAAAGGCTCTAAACAGTTCACACATGCCTTCATACTCTATCACGTGTCGACACGTGTCAACACATGCTACTAGCTGGATTTGATGTGTGAGAGGCACGCGCCATGATTGGATCGGGCTAGGGTCGGTTTGACCCAGACCAAGGAATGGGCCAAATGGCCCAGCCCATAAATCTGAGGTAGTTTCTTGGATTAGCGGGTTGGATAATCATGTTGGGAAAATCTAATTGTAACTTGCGATCTAGGAAACCCTAGCCCATGATTTTCTTTGCTACTATCGTATCCTCCAACCATGATCAATTTTCCTTGCTGTCGTGGATGAGTTTTCCAATAATATCCACTATATTCTGACCGGTATTATCATTGGAATCATGTTGCCAAGTAGTGACTGAACCAAGCTTTGTAACACAATTTTGAGCCTAATTCCAACCCTTTTCCAATGATGGTTTGGCTATTGATGGTGGGGAAGGGTCCAAGCACGATCTAATAGCCATCATTGGCACCAGAGTTGATGAATTCGCTACCTCCGATTGCTACAATCTTGACTTATACTTGTTTATACATATATTTATTTTTGTATTTACTTAGTTTGTTGAAATTGGCTGATTAATCATGCAATATTTAGTTTTCAAGCATGAAAATCAAGGTTCCAATTTTAATTCAATGTACAGAACCTATTTCATAATTTTTTTTTGTTTTATTCAATTTTATAAACCCTAAAATTGAATATGTCTCAAAACCCTAATTTCAATCTAAAAGGGTTTAAACTTTAAGATCAAATTCTATATCCTATTACATATGGTACATTTGACTCTGATACCATATGTTATAAAATCAATTAAATCTTAAATCTAAACATGCATAGAATATAGAATATAGAATCAACATCAAATAAACATAGGATTGAATTAAGGCGATATTAAAAAACTTGATTGAGTTATCTTGATTTTCTGAAATCCTTTGAATTTGCTTGCAGAATTAATGAATCTATTGACTACGTCTTATACTTCTTAAACCTCCCTATTGACGGCTTTCAATGGAAAAAGTTGTGAATAATTAAGTTTTGGGGTAGGGACCGAGCTAATTTATAGTGAATTATTGGACTCCTTATTAAGGCTCAATAATTCAAACCTACCCTTAATCGTCTACCCAAATCATAAACTGTGTAATGTAATGGGCTTAATTTTATGGATCATTTTTAAGCCCATTCATAATCTGTCATTGAATTATTTCAATTATCCAGTTTTACAAATCAAAATATTAATTAATGTTAGTCCACGTTGAAATTTTCTAACTGATAGAAGTCACCAAGTTGAAGCACCTGCAGAACACCAAGTGTGTCCAATTGTGTTTGGAGTCTAGCACCCGACATTGAACACAGCAGCGCTGGTGCGCCCTCTCCTCCTTGATTTCCATTTCTATGCATTTTGTAATGATTATGAGAAGTTGAAATTAAATAAGGGAAAATGACATAGTTTTCTAATATTTGAAGCTTCCTTTCGGAAAGTAGGATTCTAATTTTGAAAGCGTGCTAAAGTAAAAAGTGTTTACAAGAATTTGTTGTGATTTAGGCAAAAAAAAAAAAGGAGACTTTTAATAGCATTTTTCTCTTATTTTTTGTGACATTTAATAAAATACCACTAAAAAAGAGTAAATGAAACTTTCAATGACACATTTTTATACTTTTAGTTGTGTTTTTATTAAACATCGTTAAAAAAAAATTTATACAAACAATTTAAATAAATATCAGTATACATGTTGGCCAAAAAAAATTTTTCAAATTTTTAGTGGTGCCTATACAAACGCCTCTGATGCTAAATTGTAATTATTTTTTACTGTAATCTGATTTTAATTTGATTGTAATACAAATTACATGAAAATCCGGTTCTATTATGAATCCGATTAGAATCTAATCATTCCAATGCAAAATTTAATGGGATTTACAATTGGATTAGCATTGGACCGAGTCCCGTACAAAGTTTTAATTACTGAAAACAGCGAATCTGTTCTTCTTCATTTCGTTTGTGCGCTTGAAATCCCTAAATTGCTGAGTTACAAAGACCCTCTTCCACCATTTTTGGTCGCAGCGCTAGCTGCAGCCTCTATAATCCACGTGACGCTTGCACCAAGGTATGTCCAATATTCCTTCTCGCTTCAGTTCGTCATACGCACGGTAAATCCTTCTGCTTCAGTTCGTCAGTCAGGCTCCTGCCATGTTAATAATGATATGAAGCTTACGAAGCTTCGCTTTCTCAGTTTGTTTCTCTGCTGATGATATAACTTTATATGATTCCTTTGATATGTAACACGTTCTGGAGAATCAGTGTCCAAAATGTCGTCCTGTCAATAATAATGTGGAAACTTTTCAGATACAACTTCATGGAAATTATTCTTATCGTATAAAACACTATCAAAAGCTATAAACAAATCAGATGATATAAGTTGCTGCGATTTTTTTCTGTTGTTGATAGAAGTTGCCGAGCCTAGGGTTGGCTTGAATTATCAGATTCAACTCTATTTATTGTGTTATTGTGTTTGTGATTAGTGTAGTAAATTTCTTTCAGGCTATGGTGTTGAGAAACTTGACAACCAAGTTTTGTTTCAGCTGGAATATTTATTACTTAGAACTTTTCTAAGAGAGAAATATCCAGCATATATGTTTGTGGAAGAAAGAGTTCAACTTTTTTAATTAGAGAAGAAGAACAGCTTGTAAGAGCTGAAGATAAATTTGAAAAAGATAATCTAATATTCATTCATTCATTCATACATTCTCACTACTTGGACAAAGATATATATAAGCAAAAGTACATGTGAATTAATATACGTAATGCTACCCATGCTTGATTTTGTGGTAGGTTCAGCATATCAAGGATCACCACTCAAGCTTTACTTACTTAAATAACCACTCCCATGCAAGTTGACAAAAAAGTAATAAGACAAAGCATGCAACTTCAACTTCGACTTCAACACTCCTCTTTTGAAGAGACTGCTTTGATTCCAAGCTTTGATCTTAAATATTCAAGCTGTATCTTTGGTAAGGCTTTAGTCATAATATCAGCAAGTTGATCCTTGGAGGAGCAATGCAATAGTTCTATTTCTCCCATCTTCACTGCCTCCCGAATTGCATGATCCTTGACTCTTATATGTTTAGTTCTTCCATACTGAATAGGGTTGTTGGAGATGGCTATAGCTGAATTGTTATCTACAAAGATACCTATCTTTTCATGGATTCCTTGACCTAAATTGGAAAGAAGTTTAAGTAGCCATACAGTTTGATTTGCAGCGTTTGCAGCTACAACATATTTGGCTTCTGTAGAAGATTGTGCGACAATTTCTTGCTTTTTTGAGCACCAGCAAAACACTACACTTCCTAATGAGAAACAATACCCTGAAGTGCTTTTATAATCTTCTAGACTTCCAGCCCAATCACTGTCCGAGTATGCAACAACCTTGCTGTTTTTTGCCTTTGCAAACCACAGACTATAATAAGAGGTTCCTTTAATGTACCTTAAAATTCTTTTAGCTGCTTTCAAATGAGTGTTGTAAGGAGTTTACATGAATCTTGACAGAAAAGAGGTGGCAAACATGATATCTGGATGTGTGGCTGATAAATATAAAAGGCTTCCGATAAGTCTTCTATATGCGGTAGCATCTCCTAATTTTTCTGAATCAACTGCTATAAGTTTTCCGTGAACAACCATTGGAGTAGACACTTCCTTGCAATTTTCCATTTGAAATTTTTCGCAACAGGTCTTTGGCATATTTTCCTTACGACAAAAAAATTCCACTTTCCAATTGTCTTATTTCTATGCCAAAAAAGTAAGTCATTTCGCTAAGGTTAGACATGTCAAATTCCTTTTCCAATCCTGTCTTGAACTCAGCAATTTGCTTATCATCTCCTCCTGTCACCAAAATGTCATCTACGTACACTGAGATGATCAACATGGCTTCATGCTTTGCCTTCTTAACATAGAGAGTTGGCTCATTTGGACTGCATTTGAATCCTTGCTTTGAAAGGTAGTCATGAATTCGACTGTACCAGGCTTTTAGAGCTTGCTTTAGGCCATATAAGGCTTTGCTAAGCTTATAGACATAGTCTTCCTTGCCTTGAATCTCAAACCCTTGTGGTTGATGCATATAAATGTCTTTATCAAGAATTCCATTTAGGAAAGCTGATTTTATGTCAAGGTGATGAATCTTCTTGCCATGCTGAGTAGATAAAGCAATGAGAGGTCTAATTGTGTCATGCCTAGCAACCGGAGCAAAAGTTTCTAAAAAATCAACCCCTGATTCCTACAAATATCCCTTGACTACCAGTCTTGCCTTATGTTTGTTAATGGAGCCATCAGGATTCAATTTAGTTCTAAAAATCCACTTGACCCCAATAACCTTGTTATGGTCAAGTTTCTTGACTAAATTCCAAGTAGAATTCTTGTTAATCATGTTGATTTCATCCCCACAGTAGCCTTCCATTCTGGAGACTTGACTGCCTCTTCAAAGGAATTTGGTTCCTTGATTACAATGTTGCACCTACTATAAATCTCATCTAAGGTTCTCATTCTGGTTGCTGGCAGCTCTTCCTCAACTTCAGTTGCATGTTCATCTTCATCATGTAGGGCATTTTGATTAAAGAGATCAAGAGTGTAATAACCATTTAAAGTATGGTCTTCCCACTTCCAGGTTGCTTCCTCTTCAAATTTTACATCCCTACTAATTATAATTTTCCTTGTATGAGGATTGTAAACTCTGAACCCCTTTGAGACTTTGCTATAACCAATAAAAATTCCATTTTCAGCTTTGGCGTCCAACTTGTTTCTTTTTTTTGAAGGCACTTGTATATAGGACACGTATCTGAAGACTTTAAGATGACTGATGGACGACTTGCAATCAAACCATAACTTATGAGGTATGGCATAATTGAGTATCTTGGATGGCAACAGGTTTAACACATATACAGCAGTATTGGCTGCTTCAGCCTAAAAAGATTTGGGCAAGTGTTTTTCAAACAACATGCACCTAGTAGCATCCATGACTGATCTATTCTTGCGTTCACTGACTCCATTTTACTGTAGAGTATAGGCGTAAGTCAACTGGTGGACAATGCCTTCAACTGCGCAGAAATTAAAGAATTCTTTTGATGAGTACTCTGAACCATTATCGGTTCTTAAGGCTTTGATCTTGCAGCTTGATTGCCTCTCAACTTCAGCCTTAAATCTTTTGAACATTCCAAAAGTTTCAGACTTCTGGCTTAAAAAATATGGCCAGCAATACCGCGAGTAATCATCAGTGAACAATAAAAGATATTTATTGCCATTCAAGGATAATTCAGGCATTGGACCATATAAGTCTGAGTGCACTAATTGCAACTTCTTAATGGTTTTGCCGGAGTTGTTCGGAAAAGGAAGTTTGGTCAGCTTGCCTAATTGACAGGCCTTACACAATTCATCAGCCTTAGTAGAGTTTTGTGAGCACAACACACCTTTCAACTCATGCAACTTAGCCATCACCCTATAGCTAACATGCCCCAACCGTTTGTGTCAAATGCTTGAATCAGTGTGGTCTAATTGAATTGCATTAGCTATTGGTTTCATAAGTTCAGTTTCAAAGTGTTGAATATTAAATGATAAATATATTGTATTGATGTATATTAGGAAGAGATCAAGATAAGGATCAAGATAGAGATATTGTATTGATGTATATCAGGAAGAGATCAAGATATACTAGGAAAATAAGGATTCAATTCCTTTTAGGATTAGAATTATTCAACTATATATTGTTGTAATTTGTATCAAGGAAAAAAAAGAAAAAAGCTTTTCTTTTTTCATGGTATCAGAGCCACCAACCCTAATTTTTTTCTTAATTTTTCCGATGCATACCCTAGCTCTTTCCGATGAAGTATGTTCCAGGTGTTCGATCCCAGAATCGCTTCCACCTCTCGATTCGTCTTCCTCTCACCGGTAAAAGCCCTAAGGTCCGATCATTGTTTTCCGCCGCACGTGCCGCTTGTCTCAGCTGCTCATTATCGACTGATCTCGTTTTTCGGTGACCGTGCAGTAACACCGCCCACTTCGTTGAGCTCAGAGGCCGTCGATCTCTCCTTTTTCGGTCATCCTGATATTTTTTAACACCGAACACGTAGATTCCAGCTACCGAAAAATTCTTCGGCTATTGTTTTTCATCTCTAGAGGTGTTGATCTGATTTATTCCAGTATTCTCAAGGTTTTCAAAGTGCTAAACCTGCTCTCTTTCCTGTCGCCAAAGTCTGTTGATCCAGTGCTGCATTATTTCTAATTGCTTCCGTGCTCTTTTGCTCGTGTTTGAGAGTATCGATTGTTTATTTATTGCTGCTTGCGTTCTTATTCAATCATGTCAATTGAAAGCACCAAATCAGGTTCAGTTTTCACCTTTAATTCAGCTCCAGTTATTACTAGTGAAAAATTAGGTAGTGTGAATTATACGTCTTAGGCTGCTTCAGTTGAACTTTGGTTTTTGGGGCAAGGCCTCGAGAATCACTTGACTATCATAGCTACTGATATACAATCTGATAAATCTGCATGGATTAGGACCGATGCCCTCTTATGTAGCATGCTATGACAGACTATTGATCCAACTCTGCACCCTATTTTCAAAGCTTATCGTACATGTGTCGAGATATGGAATCAGGCCAAACTCTTATATACTAATGATATTCAGAGGATGTACTTGGTGGTATCCACTCTGGTCAATCTAAAACAACAAGGATTAAGTATGTCTGACTTCATTGGTAGGATGACTTCTCTCAAGTTAGAATATAGTTCTTTGTTCCCTGCTGGTAAGACTGTAGAAGAGGATTTAGCACACCAAGACAAATTCTTGCTAGCCCATCGGTACCATCTCTTAATGATATGTTCTCTCGTTTACTTCGAGTCTCTTCTCCAAGTGTAGTCCAAGGATCATCAGCTCTAGACTCATCAATTTTGGTCTCTCAGTCACAGTCGTCTTCTCGAAATGAATTAAAAGGCAAGGGAAGACCTAAATGCAATTATTGTAATAGGTGGGGGCACACAAGGGATAAATGTTACAAATTACATTAACACCCGTCTCGGACCGCCAGTGTGGTATGTGTAGATCCTCTCAAGGCTCGTTCAGAATCTTTTACAAAGCACTCTCAGCCATCTGTCACTTTAACCGGTGCTGATTTTGAGGCCTATCTCAAGTATTAAGCCTCCAAATAAGTTTCCTTGGCCTCCACTTTCGTCACACATACGGGTAACTCTATTGCTTGTCTTAGCTAGTCTTCATCCATTGGACCATGGGTTCTCGATTCTGGTGCATCTGATCACATCTCTGGTAATCTTAACTTATTATCTCATTACTCTAGCCCTCATATGTTGTCCTCTGTCACTTTAGCAAATGGATCCCAAACGGTTGCTAAAGCTATCGAATGAGCTCAACCTCTTCCATCTTTGCCCTTAGAATCTGTTTTGTATATACCTCATTGTCCTTTCAATCTTATTTCAGTTAGTAAACTTACCCGTTCTTTGAATTGTTCTATAATGTTTGATCATGACGCTGTTTACATACAAGACCGACAGACGGGACAGATGATTGGCACAAGACGTGAGTCACAGGGTTTGTATCATCTCAATTTACCTTTCGCTTCTTCAGTGTGCCTTATTGGTGATCCTCCTGCCCTGCTTCATAGTCGTCTTGGTCATCCTAGCTTGTCTAAGTTACAGAAAATGGTCTCGGGTCTTTCTTCAGTGTCTTCAATAAACTGTGAGTCATGTCAATTAGGGAAACATTCTCGTTCGTCTTTTCCTAAACGTGTCAATAATCAGACTGCGTTCCCGTTTGAAATAGTGCATTCTGATGTGTGGGGTCCTAGTCGTGTTACTTCTTTTTTAGGTTTTAAATACTTTGTTACCTTTGTTGATGATTATTCAATGTGCACTTGGCTTTATTTAATGAAAAATCATTCCGAATTGTTTTCTATCTTTGAATCATTCTATGCTGAAATTAGAACTCAATTTCATACATCTATTCGAATGTTTCGAAGTGATAATGCACGTGAATATTTTTCTGCCTCATTTACTACATTCATGACAAGACAAAGTATCCTACAACAATCTTCTTGTCTTTATACCCCTCAACAAAATGAGGTTGCTGAACAGAAGAATAGACATCTGATCGAAACTGCTTGAACACTCCTATTACATCATCATGTTCCACTGTCTTTCTGGGCAGATGCAGTTCTCACTGCTTGTTATTTAATCAATCGAATGCCATCTTTTGTTCTTCAAAATCAGGTACCTCACTCTATTTTATTCCCTACTCAGCCTTTATATTCTTTACCACCACATGTGTTTCGATGTACTTGTTTTGTCCATACCCTATCACCTGGCCAAGACAAATTCACTGCTAAATCTTCCAAGTGCATCTTCCTTGGTTATTCCCATCTTCAAAAAGGGTACAAATGTTATTCCCCTGATACACGACAATTCTTTGTGTCTGCTGATGTCACATTCTTTAAGGATTCTCCTTACTTTAATCATTCCAAATCAGACACTCGTCCTCTCGCTGAGCTATTCCCACTGTCATATATTGAACTCCCATCTGACCCTTCCTATGTTCCTCTTACTCCTGGTGAAGGTTTTGTTGTCTCTTCTTCAGATGTTCCTACCAATAATGACACTGCTACTGAGGTCCAGTCTGACACTACAGTCCAGTTTGACTCACTTCCTGCTCCAGCTTCTCCTCTTCTCGACGTCTTGTCTCCTACTGATCAATTTCCAATTGCCATTCGTAAAGGTATGCGATATACCTGTAATCCTCATCCTATTTACAATTTTTTGAGTTATCATCGATTATCTTCACCCTTTTATACTTTTGTTTCCACTTTGTCTTCTGTGTCTACCCCATCCACCCTTTCTGAGGCTATGTCTCATCCTAGGTGGTGGCAAGCTATGATTGAGGAAATGGAGGCTTTACATGCTAATGGTACTTGGGATCTTATTCCATTGCCACCGGGACACTCTACAGTTGGTTGTCGCTGGGTTTACACAGTCAAAGTTGGCTCTGATGGTCGTGTTGATCGCTTAAAGGCTCGCTTAGTTGCGAAAGGGTATACTCAGATTTATGGTCAGGATTATGGTGAAACATTTCCTCCCGTGGCCAAGATGTCCTCTGTTCGGTTATTCTTGTCTATGGCCGCTATACGACAGTGGCCTCTTTATCAGTTGGACATTAAAAATGCTTTTCTTCTTGGCAATCTTGATGAAGACATTTATATGGAGCAACCGCCTGACTTTGTTGCTCAGGGGGAGTCTCGATTGGTGTGTAAGCTTCGTCGGTCATTATACAGTTTGAAACAATCTCCTCTTGCTTGGTTTGGCCACTTTAGCTCGGTCATTAAGGAATTTAGAATGATTCGAAGTGAATCTGATCATTCAGTATTTTATCGACATACTTCTCAGAGGCAATGCATATATCTGGTGGTTTATGTTGATGATATTGTTATTACGGGAAATGACCAAGATGGTATTGAACAACTCAAGAAACACTTGTTCCAGTATTTTCAAACTAAGGATCTAGGATTACTTCGATATTTTCTAAGGATAGAGGTTGCTCAATCTAGTAATGGTATTGTTATTTCTCAGAGAAATATGCACTTGATATTCTTGAAGAAACAGGAATGATAGACTGCAAACCTGTAAATTCACCTATGAATCCTAATATCAAGCTGTTACCTGGACAGGGGGAGCCTCTTGTTGATCCTGGAAGATATCGAAGACTTGTTGGTAAACTTAACTATCTCACAATCACTCGGCCTGATATTTCATTTTCAGTTAGTGTGGTTAGTCAATTTTTACAGTCTTCGTGTGACAGTTATTGGGATACGACTTTACGAATTTTGAAGTATATCAAGGGAGCTCCAGGAAGAGGATTGTTATATGAGAATAAGGGTCATACACAGATCATTGGATACTCAGATGTGGATTGGGCAGGTTCTACATCTGATAGACGCTCTACTTCAGGTTATTGTGTTCTTGTTGGAGGAAATCTCATTTCATGGAAAAGTAAAAAGCAAGAGGTCGTTGCCAGATCAAGTGCAGAGGCAGAATAACGTGCTATGGCCCTTGTAACCTGTGAACTTCTATGGTTAAAGCAATTAATTCAGGAACTAAAGTTTACAGATGTCTCACCAATGAAATTGTTGTGTGATAATCAAGCAGCTCTCCACATTGCCTCCAATCCAGTGTTCCATGAGAGAACTAAACATATTGAAGTAGATTGTCACTTTATTCGAGAAAAGATCATCTGTGGTTGTATATCTACTAGTTATGTTTGCTCAAATGAACAACTGGCTGATATCTTCACAAAATCTTTTAGGGAGCCTCGAATTGAGTTTATATGTAACAAGCTCGGTACATATGATTTATATGCACCAGCTTGAGGGGGAGTGTTGAATATTAGATGATAAATATATTGTATTGATGTATATTACGAAGAGATCAAGATAAGGATCAAGATAAAGATATTGTATTGATGTATATCAGGAAGAGATCAAGATATACTAGGAAAATAAGGATTCAATTCCTTTTAGGATTAGAATTATTCAACTATATATTGTTGCAATTTGTATCAAGGAAAAAAAAAAGAAAAAAGCCTTTCTTTTACACAAAGTACTTGTCTTTCATGCCAACTTCCATGATTTTAACACCTTGTTGATTATAAATAAGGCATGAATCATTGTGAAAGTATAGGGAATAACCCTTTTCCACCATTTGCTAACACTTAACAAATTGTAACTTATGCTAGAAACATAATGAACATCCTTTATAAACTTGTTACCTTCCAAGGTTCCTACTGTAGTTGTGCCTTTGCCTTTAACTTCAAGAAACTCACCATTGCCAATCTTGACTTTAGAGTTGTAGGTGTAATCCAGTTCAACAAACAAGGTGGAATCAAATGTCATATGATTTGAACACCCGTTGTCTATCAGCCATGCACTTTGAGTCTTTGAAACTGAGCAGCTTGTGGCCACAAATAAATTCTCATTAGGATTTTCTTGCACTTGCTTGCCTGGCTAAATTTGACTTGAACTCTTGTTCTTGCACACCTTGTCAATGTGCCCCATTTGATTACACACTTTGCACTTAGCATTTGGTCTGAACCAGCACGTGTTTGGTGAGTGTCCCTTCCTCTTGTAATAAGGGCATGGGCTAAACGTTCCATTTCTGTCACCCTGTTTTGCCTTTTCTCTTATGTCTTCTTTCTTTTCTTCTATCCTTTCGGATGAGTGTTTCCTTGCAAAGTTTTTGTTATTCCTTTTATCATTTTGTTTCAGGAATAAAGCTCTTTCAGCTGCATCATCTGCTCGCAGGGATCTTCATAAATCTTATGCCTTTAGAGCATTTATAAGCTTTAGCAGAGTAAGATCCGAGAACAGCTTTGAGTCTTCTAGAGAAGAAATTTTGGCAACAGCTCAAACTCTCTTCTAAGGTTCAAGATATTCATTTGTCTTGACCTTTCACTTCCTAGGGAGTCCTCTTTCAGCCTTTCCCATGTAGCTTTAGCCGTCTCACAAGTTATAATTTTAGAGAACACAGTTTCGGTTACTCCTAGATACAGAACAGATAAAGCCTTGGGAGCTTTGGTCATCTCTTCTTCATGCAACCTTATTTGGTTTAAGGTTGGATTTGGTCCTAATGGAGGAACTTCTTTCTCCTCCTCAACATATTGCCACAGCCCTAAACCCTTCATTTATATCTTTAATTTAACAGCCCATGCTTGGTAGTTATCTCCATTGTACACAAGCGTCGAAGAGGAAGACGGGAAAGCAGCACCGGACAAGGTAGTTGACGCAGACATGATTTCTAAAGTGGCAGCAAAAGTCCTTTAAGAACTCCAATGCTCTGATACCATGTTGAGAAACTTGACAACCAAGTTTTGTTTCAGCTAGAATATTTATTACTTAGAACTTTCCTAAGAGAGAAATATCCAGCATATATGTTTGTAGAAGAAAGAGTTCAACTTTTTTAATTAGAGAAGAAGAACAGCTTGTAAGAGCTGAAGATAGATTTGAAAAAGATAATCTAATATTCATTCATTCATTCATACATTCTCACTACTTGGACAAAGATATATATAAGCAAAAGTACATGTGAATTAATATACGTAAGGCTGCCCATGCTTGATTTTGTGGTAGGTTCAGCATATCAAGGATCACCACTCAAGCTTTACTTACTTAAATAATCACTCCCATGCAAGTTGACAAAAAAGTAATAAGACAAAGCATGCAACTTAAACTTCGGCTTCAACATATGGAGACAAAGACTCAAAAAAAAATCACTTGATGCCAGTGTGTACACTGTTTTTCTCAGGTTCATCTCATCTACGATGACTGCATTTTTCTAACATAGATATGCTTGACCTTGAAACATTTTACTATCTTACGGTTTTCCTTGGAGTGTAATAAAAGATTAGCGTCTTGATGGGCGTAGGCAAATTGCCAAACCATATGCATATTTGTGTCTTATCTTTGATTGCTTTGATTGTTTTTGACTTGATTTCCTGTTAAAATAGTTCTGTAACCCAATTCAATCTTTTGAAAGTTTTTTAATGACAACGTTCTGTCAGACTTAAACAATATAGCCTAGTTTGAACATAATAGTCACATCAAGAACATAATTTTAGCATCCCCTAACTGCCTATAAAAAAAATGATTAAATCTAATAATGAAATTCATAATTTTTATGTAATCAATATCCTCGGTGATGACATTGTATTCGATTATTAGTTTTTTTTTTAAAGAAGTGCTAACTTAATTATGCAAAACACTATAACTGACAGATAAAGTTTTACTCTGTTCGTTATCGTAAAACGTTAAAACAAGCTTTTGAAAGCATGGAATGGTGTAAATTAATTTCCGAAATAGGATATCCACATAGCTAACAAACTGAATAACAAACAAATACCTAGCGAAAAACAATTTTTGTTAAACTCTTATTAAGCGTTAAAACAAGCTTTGAAGGAAAAATCTTATTGTCTAAACTAATTTCGGAAAGATAACCTTGTAACTAATAAACTAAATAGACAAACATATGGCTAACCAAAAACAAAAATGATTTAACATCCATTATTATGTGTATTTATAAATGCAGAATAACATCTTATTCTATCTTCAATCACAAAGTTAACCATTCAAGAGTGGTTTGCGAAATGAAACAATTTTTGATGTGAGTATATGTTTTGGCTTTATATTAGTGCTTGTCAAGATTATTAAACGTACAATATATGTCAATAATATATAAATGTATGTATCACTTTTACTTCTTTTTCTATGCGGGTCTTACTATATTTACTTTTAGTACTTTTTAAATAATGTCTTACAAGTTTAATACTTCCCTAGCAAGTTGAGGGACGTAGCACTACAAAATTGGTTAAAATATCTTATTAATATAAATAAGAAAGAAACAAGTATATAGTATGTTTTTATCAACTTAAAAGATGTCTATATATTATATTGCATTATAAGAAATATGAAATTCAGTCATTTGCTAAGATTAATTTATATGAATTTTGTTGAGAGTATAATTCAGTAATTTGTTAATTATTATATTTTTATGATTTTAATTAGTATTATATTATAATTAGTATCGTATTATAACCTGTTTGTGGTTAGTATTAAAGATATATTGATAATAGATTGATGTTTTATTAAGAGAAACAAAAATTAGTTATTTGGTAAAACTGGTTTGTATGTATTATTTTGAAAGTTTAATTTATTAATTGGTGTTTTGTATAATATTTTTGTTAATGTGATAGATGTTTGACGTCTTTATAATATATTGATGTTGCAATGCAAGAAAAAAAATTTTCAATCATTTAGTAAGACTTATTCATATGAATTATATTAAGAATGTAATAAATTAGTTTGCTATTTATTGTTCTATTTTTTAAATGTGATCAACGTCAAACATGTCTTGATAATATATTGTTATTGCAATGTCAAACAATAAAATCTAATTATTTGATGTGATTGGTTTGTATAAATATAAAAATTATGTGTTGCTATCTTAGGTTAGAACAAGAGAAATATAATAGATTGATTAATAAAAAGACATTTAAGCATAAATTTATTAGAGGGACCAACTTTTTACTTAGCTTTACGACTGGAATATATTATCTACGCTCATGTGCTACAAATGATGCAATCAATTTCACTGTAGATACCTCCATGCTCAAGGCAATAATTCAGCAATCCATAACACATTCAGTTTCACTGCTTCTTGTATTTTCATAAATTTATAATCTGTTATGATTCAGGAAAACCCTACGGTGATGGAGGTGGAAGATGATGATACAAAGATGGCGCAGGTGGCTTGTTCTCTCACAAACCGCGAGGAATGCATGGCTTATGGAAGTTAAAGAGTTCTAGTAACAATGAAATAGTAGTATTATATTGTATATATATTGGTTATTTGTGATGTTAAGATATGAAATCCTTGACTTTCCTATTATTTGTAATAGCTTTCCTAATTGATATATTTTCCGTACGTACGCTTATTTTCCTTGTAAAATTTTACCTAGGTTTGTATGAATCATGTACATTTTACAAACTCAATACAGTACACTTTTCATTCAAACATTCACATGGTATCAGGGCATTAATATCTTCTTGGGCTGCTTTTCATTCCTTCCGGTTGTTCCCTTAATTTCCACAGATCAATCGGTGCATCAAAGCGGTGTTTCTTATCGTAGATCTTATTCTAGCGAGGACGACTTCCGCTTCTCTTTCAGACAATTTTTTCGGCAACTTCTGATCGTTTTTCAGACAAAATTTCCGACAAATGAGTTTTATTTTCGGCAAACTTCCGATCTCTTTCACGGTTCCAGCGAACGGACGACTTCCCGATTTCTCTCTTTCTGGCAACTAACGGCCCTTATTGACGCACTTTGAAAATGTGAGTTTGGTTTTGTTTCTGCGTTAAAATTTTCCAGAGCAAAAGCTTTGTGTGCTGGTTTTTTTCTTTTCTGCGATAAAACTTTCCGGAGCAAAAGATTTGTGTACAGAACCTTTATTTGGAGCATTGTTTGGATTATTTTATTGGTTTCTATTTGGATCTTTTTTGGGCTGGATATTGGATAGATGATCTTGGAATGTGGGGTGTGCTGAATTACCTTTGAATTATTTTGGGCTCTGCTACTGTCTTGAGCCTGCTTGGTTGTTGAATATATTGGATTGTGTTGGGCCTGCATGGCTATTACACATGGATTGTGTTGGGCTTAGCCTATTAAGTTGATATTATTTAGACGGTATTCATTTCATGGAAAAGGTTGACATCTCACATCCTATTAACATTCTCAGTGGCTCTAATTATGTCATATGGGCCAAGAAAAATCTGGGTTTCTCAAAGGCAGGAAATTTTAGAGATATGTCATCAAAGATGTACCCAAACCAGTCCAAGGCAAAACAAAAATGTCCTATAATTATATTGAGAAACTCAAAAAGTGGGACTGTAAAAACTATTAAATAATTATCTAATTATAGTTTGGTTGCTCTAAGACTGTTAAAGAAGTTTGGGATGTACTTGTCAAACGATACTCCACCACCGATGTCATTCATAATTGTATGGTACTTTTAGTCACATGCATCAAAAGTTTGGTCAATCCATTAATGAATTTCTATTTGAGGTGATAGCCTTATGGGATTAATTATCCTTGTCTAAACCACAATGGCATGATGCTTGTGATGCTAGCTTTATCTTAAGGAACTTGATGAATTTAGAATTTATCAATTTATTATAGGCTTAAATGATAAGTTTGAAATTTTTTAGTCATCTCTTATACATCAAGTTGTTTTTCCATATTTGGATACAGTAGTTAAAGATTTATATGTTGAGGAGACTCAATTAACTACCTTGAAGACTAATCAATTAGAACCTACTAACACTGTTTTGGCAAGACATACCTTTGCTTCATCTAAATAGAAGGTAACTTGTAGATATTGTCATAAACCAAGATATGTGATCTCTGAATGCTTTAAGTTACAATCTAAGCAGAACACAGGATAGTATAATTAATCCAGGTACCAAGAAGCTAAAACTAGTATTCATGCTACCAGCGAGGGTTCAACATCCAATCACTCATTTACCTTGGGTGAGCTTATCAATCATGAAAATCTTGAAACCTTTAAACAAACCTCAAACCAATCTATCTATAATGCCACCAATTCCATTGTTCTATATGTCACACCAGATACTTCAATTATGCATATTGTAATCACATGATTGTTCATTCTTATCTATTTAAATCAAAAGGACTTGTATCTCATTTACTTGGCATTCACATTATTGATGATTCTTACTTATAAATTAGTCACTCTAGTGAAATTCACACTTTTATATTATCATTGTCTAATGTTTTTCTCGTTCCTAAATTATCATTAAACCTTATATCTATTAGGCAACTATATAATCTTAGTCTTGATGTCTATTTTTCTTGACATGGTTATTATGTGCAGGATTCATAAACAGGGAAGGCGCTTGGGACTAGACTAAAGGTAGATTGCCCATTTGAACTAACTTCACTTCAACTGTCTTCTTTATCTTTAAAATAGATAACCTATATTGCTATTATGTTGTCCTTTACATGGCACTCTCTCATTGGTCATGTTTCTTCTTTTTACCTAAAGTTTTTATGTTCTAGTGATCTATTAGGAAAAGTTATAGTTGATACTGTGAATTGTATTTCTTGTGAACTTGACAAACATCATATTTTACCTTTCAATAATAATATTTCTATATCAAATACAATTTTTGATCTTATACATTCTTATGTTTTAGGATCTTCTCCTATGCCCACTATGGGAGAGGCCACTAACTTTGTGATATTTATTTATGATTATTCTCGATTTACCTAGATATTTTATAAGAAATCATTCTCAACTGCCATATATTTAAGCCATCTTGTTGCACTTGTATAAACACAATTTTTCTCTGTTATTAAAATACTTTGAACAAATAATGCCATGGAGTACAAATATATTAAACTTCTTACTCCCCTCTTCCAACATGGCAATTATTCAACGATCCTATTCTAGTACCTCTTAGCAAAACAATCAAGCTAAACAAAAATACAAACATATCTAAGACATTATCCAAACTCTTTTGATTTCTACCTCATGTCCTAATCGTTTTCGGGGAGAAACAACTCTCACTACTGTCTATATAATAAATAACACACCCACTCTTGTCACTCATAATCAAAGTCCTTATGATCGACGATATGGTAAACATTTTGATTACAATATGCTTCGTATTTTTGGTTTTGCATATTTTGTTTTTCTTCCTTCATAGGAATGATCAAAACTAGAACCTCGCTTGAAGTTCTTGGGATATGAGATTGCACATAAGAGGTATCGTTGTTAGGATCCTATTTCAAAGCATCTTCATACTTCTTGTCACGTCACTTTTTGGAAGCAAAAAATGTTTTCTTTTACGTCCAAATTTGAAATGTTTATTGGCAATCCGACTTTTTTCACTAATCCTTTTATAAGGTATGCCTTATGGATATTACCAATATGTCTTTTAACCTTCTTATTATAAGGCAAATAGATGATCAAGTTACAGTTGAGCCTCAAGTTACAGTTGAGCCTAAAGTGTCTGTCTCGTCGGTATATACTACATTAATCTTGTTTGAGTCATCAGTTAGTGTTTCCTCTACATCTCAAACTACTAGACCTTTGAGAGTACATCAACCATTTTCCTCTATTATTGTCTCTTTGCACGAGCCTTCCTTTTATAAAGAAGCTACTATAACCTTCTTTGACAGAAAACAATGGACAAAGAATTGTAGGCTTTATCAAAGACACATACCTAGGACTTGGTTAATTTACTTTTTAACAAAATTGTTGTTAGATGCAAATAGATCTATAAGAAAAGGTTTACATAAGAATATGGTATCAATTATGAAAAGATTTTTGCTTTGGTAGCTTGGATCACTTTGTTCACAGCCCTAATAACTATTACAACTATAAAAAAGTGGGACCTTTTTCATATAGATGTCAAGAATGCCTTCTTGAATGAAGATTTTCTTGAAGAAGTCTATATGAAACCTCTATTAAGATACGATCACCCACTTAGTAAGATGTGTTGTCGACATAAAACCTTATATAGACTTAAGCAGACTGCAAAATCATGGTTCACTAAGATCAGTTCTACTATTATTCCTTTTGAATTTTCCTTTAACTCCTGTGATAATGCTTTCTTTACTAGACAAACTAAGAGAGGCACTATTATACTACTTTTATATGTGGATGATATGATTATCACTAGTGATGACTTATAGGGCATGATTGAGTGGAAATAGTTCTTTTGCATATAATTCAAAATGAAGGATATTGATCGCTTAAGTTACTTTCTTAGGTTATAAGTATCTTCTAATGACTTTGGGTGTTATTTGTCTCAAGCCAAATATGTTACTGATCTTTTGTCTCGTACTAGCTTAACGAATAATAAAACTGCTTACATACCTCTTGAGGCTAATACCAAGCTTTCCCCAAAGATAAGTACAACCTTGGAAGATCTCACTCTTTATAGGTAATTAGTAGGCAGTTTTATATACTTGACTGTTACTCGACCAGAATAGCATCTGTTGTTCATATTGTTAGTAAATTCATAGTTACTCCTCATACAACCCATTTTACATCAGTGCTTTGTATTCTTTGATACATCAAAGGTATCTTATTTCATGGTCTTCATTTCTCAACCTAGTCATCACTTATTTTATGAGCCAATTCTAATACTGATTAGGTTAGTGATCTAGTAGACAAAAGGTCCACCATTAGTTATTGCTTTTTTGGAAGACTCTTATCTCTTAGCATAGGAAAAAACAAATAGTGGTTTCTTGTTCCAATACAGAAGTCTAATATAAAGCACTTTTAGATACTACTTCTAAGTACTTCTAAGCTTATCAAGCTACGTTGGTTGCTATAGGATATGGGAGTCCCTCAATTTGATATTAAAAACATCTATTGTGATAACTATAGTGCGATTCAAATTGCTCATAATGATGTTTTACACGAGCACATTAAACATATTGAAATTAATTGCTACCTTGTTCGTCAACACCTTATTAGTGGCACTCTTCGTCTTCTTCCTGAATCATGAGTTGATCAGATTGTGGATATTTTTATCAAAGCTCATTTCTTAAGACGTTTTCTTGATTTGCATTGCAAAATCAAGTTAGCAAACTCTTTACCTAATTGAGTTGGAAGGGGATGTTAAGATATGAAATCATTGATTTTCCTATTATTTGTAATAGCTTTCCTAATTGATATATTTTCCTTTTGTGCACTTTTTTTCCTGGTAAAGTTTTCTCTAAGTTTGTATAAGTCATGTACGTTTTACTCACTTAACATACAAGAAATATACAGTACACTTTTCATTACAACATTCAGAAGTGATATGGCTCTTGTATTATCTTAGCGGAAGCGTATGAAATTGAGTGTTTCAGGGGTTTATATTTAACCCAAAATTTAATGTCATAAAGACAACCCATATTTATAAAATAATTGTATTTCATAAAGAAATTTAAGCATACCTCAAGTAACAATTAATGTAACTTACAGTAAATTATTATTTTCTTTTTTTATAAAACAAGAAACACCAAAAACTTCCCATGAAAACATATGATAATTAATATTATATATTACATAATTCTTTAGGTTGAAGAATCGATAATATTAAATAGGTTTGATTGATTTTCATTTTTGAAACTTTGACAAATTAAATTTCTAGTACTATTTTATTTTATTTTATTTGGAGTGGTGGTTTCTTGAGGTTGCTGAATACAAGCTTGGAATTTCGAAGAAGCTTTTGATTATTTTATTTACAAAGTTAAGAGCTGGTCTTTCATTCTTCGACAGATTGATTGAAATATTACATGCGATAATTAAAATATTATTTAGAAAGTTATTTTCAAACTCTTTGACCATATAATTTAAATGAAGCTAATATAATTAACTGATAAAAGTGTGACATTTTATTTACGTAAACGTCTAAAAAAGTCCATTACGATTTCTCCTTTCATTTGCCTCCGGAGTTTTGCATTTTCATTGATTCTCTCGTCAGTTTCTTGTTATAAAATATTATAAATAATTGATAGAATCATGCCATTATGGGAATTAAAGTGTAGAAGCATTTTTAGAAGAAATATTCCTAAAATCACAAAAAATTGATAAAACTTTTAAAATTTGAAAGATATGATAGTATTAATTTCAACAACATAAAGTATGTCCTCCCTTGCTCCATTGTCGGTCCATAAATTAATTAATTTTTGCCACTATTTAACATGAATTAAATGTCCAACTCCAACCTTTATTAATTTCATTATTCAAAATGTCAATCACATGGGTTCATTATTTATAGCGCCTTAATGTTTGGACGACAGAATGGTATTTGATGAAAAAAATTGTCTTTGCCCAAGGAAAATTCCATTCTTTTTTAGCGATAAATTTGTTCAAAGAAAATAGTTTTTTTTGGTTCTTTCTAAATTTTTAATAAGAATAACAATGATATCGTCAAAACCTTCTCATATTTATAAATTAAGAATGTAATGTAAATTTAATAATATTAATTATGTAAATAATTAATACATCAAAAACCTGAATATTGTCCTAACTTTAACTTAAGAGATTAGAATTCACAATTATTATAAATTAATTAAATTTAAACGTATTTAACTTCATTAGTGATTTGATGTAAATTATTAATTAGATCGTTGATTTGACTATTAAAAACTAGAGACTTGATTTTTTCCACTTTCTCCTAAAACTTTAAAAATAATGGTGAAATAATTTTCTATTTTTTTTGCTTATGGGTAAAGAGAGGACTAATCTTATATAGTTATTAAAAAAACATCAATTATACCCCTATTAAAGTGTATAATATTATATACATTTTTATAGTTTGACAAATAACACTTTATCTCAAAATTTATTGTTAAACCTATATTTTATGATAATTACAAATGAACCATATCAATAAAAATATTCTTACATTCTCCCACTTAGTTTATAATTATTAAACTATTTATGGTTTAATAATAAAACATAATTCGTTAAATAAAGCCAAAGTTTTTTTTAAATTAGTCAACATTAATTACTATTAAGCAAAAACTCATAAGGATCATAACGGTTATATGCCATTAAATAGACACAATTCCTTAAGTCTTATACTTAAATGATCTGTAATAAAGAATATTATAATATTTCAACAATAATGCCCCTATTAAAGAAATAATCTATTAACATCCCTACAAAATATTCATTCTATAATATACATACATAATATAATAACAAGATAAAATATGTATGTATGTACGTATGTATATTAGAAATCATACATAAGAACACAATATATCATAAAATCGTTACTAATAATGCCCATTCTTTTAACATGTTCATTAAATATCTTATGTGGCAATCATTTAGTCAAAGGATATATAATCATAAGGTTGGTGCTACTGTATTCAATTAACATTGTTTGTTTCTAAACTTCTTTTTTAACAATAAAATATTTTAATTCTATATGTTTTGCACATTTGGAACACTTATTGTTTTTAGAGAACAAAACTACTAAGACATTATCAAAATAAATTATCAACAGCCTAAATATAGTGTTGACAATCCCAAGCCTTGAAATATAATTCCACATGCATAATCCATGAACTATGGCCTCAAAGCATGCCACAAACTTAACCTCTATAATGGAAACAACAATAAAACTGCTTCACATTTTTCTGTAAAATTGTTCCATCTGCTAATAAGAACAAATATCCACATGTGGACTTACTGGTATCTATGCATCAGATAAAATATACATCTAAATAACCTATGACCTCAAGATTATCAGATCTCTTATAAGTGAACATATATTCCTTCATCCCTTGTAAATGTCTCAGTACTTTATTTACAACTTTCAAATTGTCCATGCCTGTATTACTTTGGTACCTATCTAGTATCCTAACAACAAAACTGATGTTTAGTCTAGTACAAGTTTGAGCATATATTAAACTCTCTACAATAGATGCATAAGGAGTTCATTCAATTTAAGTGCGTTCAAATTCATTTCTTGGAAATTGTTTAAGATTAAATTTATCCCTTTTTTGAATTGGACCAATACAAGCAAGACATATTTTCATTTGAAATCTCTCTAATTTTTTTTATATCCTTTCTAAGACAATACTAATAATCCTTGTAACCTATTATGAAGTATTTCTATTCCTATCACATATGATGTCTCACCCATATTTTTCATTTCAAAATTCTTGGAGAGAAATTTTTTGGTTTCATACATCATACCAAGATCATTTGTGACCAAAATATCAACAACATATAGAATAAGAAACATAAACTCATTGACCTTCTAGAATATACACTGATCAATGATGTTCTCTTTAAAACCTAAGGAGGTAATAGTATCATTAAATTTGAGGTACCATTGCATGGAAGCTTGCTTAAGTCCATATATTGACTTTAAAGTTTACACACTGCGTTATTTCCCTTTAACTATGAAGCCTTTAGGTTGAAGATTCAATAATATTACATGAAAACATATGATAATTAATATTATATATTATATAATTCTTTAGGTTGAGATTCAATAATATTTAATAGTTTTGATTAAATTTTCATTTTTGAAACTGACAAATTAAATTTTTAGTATTATTTTCTTGGACGCCTAGGTGTTTTTTATGATAACAAAAATCATAATAAAATATTTCATATGTCCTTTGCATGATTGAAATCATGACCAAAATAGGCCAAAACTATTTTTATGTTTTGTATGACATATGTACAATTATGACTGAAACATATGTGCTTGTACATAGTTTGTTTCAATCTCATGCATGCATTTTCAAGACACTATGATATTGTTTGTAATCGAATCTATGCAAAATTTTTGGTCATACACACCCATACATATTAAATGTATATCTGTGACATGTCAATTACATGCTAGTCACAAACAAGATGGTCCTATAAATGTATCTTGTACATGAGTCAAGCAAAGTCAACTCTAATGTACCCTCGTGATTTTTGATTGTCACACCTATGACTAAAGCGAGGAGTCATAACAGGTTATTCATGCCCAATAGCTCTTATGCATAGTTAACTAAAGAATGTCAACATAATGCATGTCTGTGACCATACAAGTCACGACCAACTTTGCTCGTGAAAGGTCAAAGCATCAAAGTCAAAGAAAATTGTATGCCCATGAACAAGATATGCGCAGTCGTATATAAGCAAAATATGAATCGTATGTGTCAGCATACAAGGTATTGTGCATGTCTTCATACCTAACTTTAGATGATGAAAAGTCTAAGCATTCACACCCATAACCCTTATTGTCATGACCGTACACTTGTTGGTGCTAAGAAAAATTTGACCATTGAAAGAGCAGCTTAAGGTAATAAATGATGAGGTCATACCCATGACACTATAGTAACACCCATGCATTAAAGTAAAACCTCAATTCTACTAACTGCAATGGCTAAATTTCTTCTCCAACGGATACTTTCTTCATCCAACAAATTTGTAGCTGTACAATGAGAAAGTTGAGAAACCAACATGCAATAACTTGTACTTCTTTGTTCTCTATTCTTCTCTTGACTCTTCTCTTAAACTCACTTGCAAACACTTTGAGAGAATTTTGTTGTATTAAGTTGTATATTAGCCTTAAAGAGGCATTATTCTTTGTAATTTATCAAGAAACAAAGAGAGCGACATCCCTGAATAAAACTAATGTATAAGGGCGAAATCCTTTAATAAAAAACTATGGTAATTTTTGGGTTATTAAAATTACGAGAGAAAAATCTTCAAGCAGGGTTGTTTGGAGTAGTAGATGTGAGAGGCTTGTGAAGAAGCTTCAAACCACTCTAAATCAGCTAAGCATGTCTCTTCCCTTATCTCCTTACTTTATTTGTTTTATATTTGCTTTATATTGATTTATTGCTTAGTTAATTGTTTGGTTAATTGATTAGTGAATAGGAAAAATGTTTTAAGTTTTTCAAAAGTTTTTAATAATCCTATTCATCACCTCCCCCCTCTAGGATTGCTCTAGTCATTTTGGGATTTTTCATATTTTATTTTATTTGCATTAGTGGTTTCTTGAAGTTACTGAAGACAAACTTGGAATTTCTAAGAAGCTTTTGATTATTTTATTCACAAGTTAAAAGTTAGTCTTTCATTCTTTGACAAATTTATTGAAATATTACATGTGATAATTAAAATAATATTTATTAAATTATTTTCAAACTCTTTTACCATACAATTTAAAAGGAAAATAAAATAATTAACTAAAAGTAAATGAGTTTAAAGCAAATTAATTGTCCCATATTAGTGTTAAGCCCAAATGACCATTTTTTTCAATTTCAATGTTAACACATTTTATATACTAATTTTGCCGTTGAAATTATACACTAGTGTTATACTTTATATACCAATTTTTTTTTCTCAAAAATAGGAAAACAAAAGTTTTAGTTGAAAAAATGACTACAAATATAAGAACCATGCGTTAAAAAACATAAGTCGCAATTTTAAAAAAGTTTCAAACTCCTCCTAAATTTTGTTGTGCACAAACCCAATAAGTTTCAAAAGTAGTAGACTCTCCCCTCATGTGACACACAAACCCAAAATGTTTAAAAAGTAGCAAACCTCCCCTAGCAAACACACCCTAAACCTTTCAAACTAGCAAAATCCCCCAACACAGTGTTCGTGTGCACGACGTCACATGAAGTGTCAAATATCTGAATTTATAGGTCGAATCATTTGGCTTTCTTCCATGATGATGCTAAATCACGATGCTACACGAAGTGTTAGAAATCTAGATCTTCTTCTAGATCCAAATGAAAATCATCGATTTTCATTCATAAACCAATGGTTGTCGTGTGATTGCGTGATTCAGGATCTGATTCATGAATCACGAATCACGAATCACACGGTCGATAATCTTGTGGCTTCCATATCCAAATTTTCGAAGGACGCAAGAAAGGCAGATGATTTGCCTTCCAAATCCAAATTTTTGACACTTCATGCGGCGTCGTGTGCATGAATACTATGATGGGGTGATTTTGCAAGTTTTGAAAGGTTCGAGTGTGTATGTGGTTATGTGACGTACAATTTGGAGAGAGTTTGCTACTTTTTAGGTTTGTGCATAACACCGTTTCGAGGGAGTTTGAAACTTTTTAAAGTTGCTATTTTTTTTATTATGTAGTTTTCATATTTTTAATCTGTTTTTTAAATAAAACTTTTGTTTTGTATTTTTTGAGAATAATATTGGTATATAAAATACAATACTACTGTATATTTTCATATTTTAAGAGCAAAATTAGTATATAAAATGCATTAACATTGAAATTAAAAGATGTGGTAATTTGGGCTTATTCCTAATATGGAATGGTTAATTTGCTTTATACTTATTTACTTTTGATTAATTATTTTATTTTTTTAATTTAAACGAAGCTAATATAATTAACTAATAATTGTTGACATTTTATGATAGAAAAAGTGTAAAAAGTCCATCATAATTTCTCATTTCATTTGCCTCTTCGTTGATTCTCTCGATAGTTTCATGATATAAAATATTGTAAATAATTAACTATACATTGATTTTCGATGGAATCATGCCATTATAGGAATTAAGTATAAAAGTATTTTTACAAGGAATACTCCTAGAGTCACCAAAAAAAAAAAAAAAAATTGATAAAACTTTTAAAATTTGAAAGATATGATAAAATTAATTTCAACAACATAAAGTATGGACTCCCCTTGCTTCATTGTAGGTCCATAAATTAATTATTTTGGGTCACTATTTAACATGAATTAAATATTCAACTTCAAACTTTATCTAATTTAATTATTTAAAATGTCAATCACATGGGTTCATAATTTACGGTGCCTTAATGTTAAAACAATAGAATGGTATTTGATGAAAAGTATCGTTCTTTGCGCCAAGGAAAATTCCATGGATAAATTTGTCCAAAGAAAATAGTGTTTTTTTTTTCTAAATTATTAATCAGAATAACAATGATGTGGTCGCAGCCCGATCTCATATTTATAAATTGAAAATGTAATTTATACTTGTAAAATACCATAGAATCAAATATTAAGAAAACAGGCAGCAGCCCATATTAACTGCATGGACACTCGTGTTTGGAATTTGTGGCGTATGACTTCCGAACTGGAAGTTGACCGATTCCACATGCTAATCTCATGTGCATGGCTGCCTGTCGTGGATTTTAAGGAAATGTCTTTTTGTTTTTGTGTTTGTCTTTGTCTTTGCCACTCAACCAAACCAAACCAACCCATCAGCTGGGTGGTTCACTTTCTTCTGCCGGTATTGCTTTACTTACAACTCCTGGCGGTTCTCCTTTTTCTGACTTTTGTTTTCATCCATACGTTATATTCTTGTTTGAAAACGCACAAACCATCAGATTTTTAATTGAACTTTAAAAAGTTGAATTAGATATATTGTGATACTGAACTTTCTGGATCGAATGATTTTCTTCTCTTATGAAATAAATGCTTTTTTGGCATCATTCCATGAAGTTTATGAAAATCCCACATTTGATTTTATGTCACAAATCAAGCTAATCACTTAAACCCTAATCTTTTATCACCGAGTCAAGGCCTCAAGCAATACTATAAACTATGAAAAAGCAATCTCACAAATGACAAAAATAAAGTCAAAATTTGAGGAGTTTCAATTATTTTGGAAGTTTATGAAGGTTCAATCCCATGTTGTGATTGGTGTCTTTTTCAACCATATATGTACGTCTTACATAAAAAGTATCGAGTCATTTTGATCCTTGACATTTGCTATATTTGCTCTCAAATTTGACTTTGAATATTCTGGACCCGTCTATTAGGGCAAGAGTTTTCCTGATTACCACATGATATGCGAACTTGCTATCACGCCACCGATAATTGTTGAATATAACGTGTGGCTGTCAGCGTGTTATTTTGTATCACATCACTTTTATTAGTCTTACATTCATATTGTAGATTTCTCTTCCAAGCTTCGAGAAAGGAGGCTGCAATGATTGCTCCCAACAACTTATACAAACAACTTTATCCATCGAGATCCATCATACCGTGTAAGTTTATATACAGAGAGGAATATATGTTGAAGCATAATGTCAAGTTTATTAATCTGATGTTAATATGATAGATCTTTCTTAATGGCTTAATTGAATTGCAAAATCTGAGGGAGTTTGGGCAAAACCATTATTACTGTAGATCTTGATGGTACAAATTATTTATAACTAAGATAACTGTAAATAATAGGTTTTAGTATAAGATAAAAATTCATATTTTATAATATAACATATATTCTATAAAAAAAAAAACATTTTTATTCTCTTTTTATCACTGTTTTCTAATTGGAAATATAATTGCTCATTTTTTCTCTCGGCTTTTGACTTTGACTATCAGATTTGTAATAATAGTTCAATTGAAATTTATATAATATGAACAAGGATGCAAAAATTCCGAGCACAAGTTATTCCTACACAAGGTTTTCCTAAATTAAAATTCGTATCTAAAAAATTTAAAAATGAAAATTCTCTTCAATAAAAAATAAATAATATTAATATTAAAAATAATTTTTAATATAAATAATATTAAATAATTATAATAAATTTAAAAAACTATAAAAAATAAAAAAATTAAAATTAAAATTAAAATTTGTAATAACCAAAAAGTAAAACTGTCTTTTTAGACGTTGAAATCAAGAGTAAAAGTGAGATCTCTCTATAAAAAAAAAAAGAATTAAGAGGATTTATAGGTAAAAGAGTCATTTAAAAGCTATATAAGACTCGTATATAAGTATTCTTAAGAGAATATCCCATGTATGACACGAAAATCAAAGGAAATTGAGATTTCCATGTGACACATGACCGTGTGCCTAGGACACATGACCATGCGTCATATGTTTTAGCCGTATATACATTTTTTATTTTCAGTTCGTGTAGTTCCCAGCTTTCATCTTCTTCTTCTCCTTCATTCCCCAATGAACCCTAGAGTTGAGAGAGATCAACCAACTGTTCAACTTCATATTAGAGATTCATATGCCTCTAGAGAGAGAGAGAGAGAGCAAACTTTCATGGCTAGAGATAAGTATTCCTTTACTTATTTCACCTTGTTTCATAGCATGTCTTCCTTGGTTCTTTAAGTTTGAGCACGTTTGATGTGTTATTGAGATTTGTTTAGCAAGTTGAATGATTGAATGATGATTTTATGGTTGATTGAGTGGCTAATTCCATGATTATGTGTATACATGTGTTTTATGCTTTATTCATGAGATATGACATGATTGAGATGAGATTTTGATGAATGTGTACATGTTGGTAGCAATGTTGGTAGCAATGTTGAGTGTGTATTGATAATTGATTGAAATTTGGAAGTGTTTGGTTGGGATTTTTGGGTTTTCAAACATTTTTTATAAAAATCTAGTGGAGCACAAAACTGTTCACCCACAGGTACACACCTGTGTGGCCTTATTTTTGCATGAGCACGGTCTTGCATGACACCTGTGTGCGTTTGAAAAAACCCAAACCCATACCTGTATGATCGATGCACACACCAGTGTGCTCATTCCTAATTCACATGCCCGTGTAAGTAAGACATGAGAGTGCTGGATGACAGTTACATGCCCGTGCAAGTATGGGATACAACCTGTGCCTTGATTGCATACTGTGTGTTCATACCACATACTCGTGTGGTCAGCCAAATTCTTATGAAAAGATTCCATAAGTTAACATGATCAAGAAAACAACCTGTACATGGTCCCATGTGTCAAGTAGTACATACTTGTGCTCCTCAAGAAAAGCACAGAAACAGTTTTAAAGCAAGCCTAATCCATTGTAAACCATTTCTAAGCATAAAGAACCTATAAAAACAAGATATAAATAACATATCATGTATAATTAGCAGTATAGAGCACGACATGCCACATCAGAATTTCAAAAATGGCTTTAATGATCCAATAACATGTTTTTAAAATATATATATATGATGTTTCAAACATCAGTTATGGGTGAATATGAGAGGGTGTCTGTGAGTTCGCACACCCGTTAGAGAGAGAAACCAACATCTGCTAGAAAGGACATAGTCATTGAACAAGCTTGTTAAAGAGAGTGCTGGTTGTGTATTAGTAAATTTTAGTAGGATTGAGCTCACACAACTAGGGTGTCGAATCCTTGTATTCATCAGTCTGGCCACTATAGTAGTTATTTTCAGATATGTTATTTTTTTATTTAGTTTTCAGCATATATTATATGTATATATTCAAGATCTTTGGATTACAACTTTTATTTCAGACAGAGTTTTCAGAAAATCATGTTCAAATGTAAGTTTCATAACTATTTAGTATTGACATGACATTAGAGCATACATATCATGTCACATAGAGTATTCATGAGAAACAAAACAGATAACAAAAAATACTATAAAAAACAAATGCATTTTTAGAAATAAAGAAATAAGGAAACAGTAAAGCGGATAATAGCATGACAAGTCACAAGAGTAAGATTGAGCTTAAGACTTGCTAGTATTAGAGATAAGAAATGCTTGCTAAGTGATTTTATCGCTCACCCCTTATTTTTTGTTTCCTTCTTGCAAGTCAATGATTATAGAGAGTTGAACAAGAGTGAGACAACTATCAGATCTTGGATATATGGTTGGGCAACAGATAGCATATTCAAGGCTTGCATGCTTTTGTATAGTTTTGATCATGTATATGTATGTATTATACTATTAGTATACACTGTATGAGTAGCATATTTTATACATGAGAAACCTGAGATTTTACCATGCATCATCAACTTTCTCTTATTAATATTAATAATGATTTACATTCATAGCTTCCACATGCAAAGATTTTATTCAATACTAGCTTTTATTGTAGAGACCTCGTTGTAGGCATATTATGAGTATATATTTCATTATAAATAGCATTCTATAGTGACCTATGACAAGGGTTGCTACAAAATTAAATAAAATAGTCATTTCTATTGACAATAGTGGCTACTGTTAACCAAACTAGATGGCTAAAAATGACCATCTGATTTCATTGACGATTGGATCTAGTCACCTTAATATTGAAGGCGGCCAGATGTGGTTGTTAAAGATATGGTTTTGGCCGCCTCTACCATCAGAAATGGCTAAAAACAACTAGTATATTTCAAATTGACCGTTCCTAGTAATTCTTTATGGTATAAGTGGCCAGATTTAGTTATCATCACTAGAGCTTTGGCTGCCTCTACCATCAAAGAGGCAGTCAGATCCGACCATTAATGGAACCATGTGATTATTTTTAGCTACTTGGTTAGGATAACATCAGTCATCGCCATTGACAACGGTGGCTATTTTTTTAATTTTTGTTTTATTTTTTAAAATTTTATTAATTTTTAGTTTTTAATCATTTTTAATTTATTATTATTATTTTATATTTTAATTTTTTTAAAATTATTTTAATTTATTTTAATTTTTCTTTAAAATGATGAAAATACTTCTCTAACTAGTTAAATTTAAGGATTGACTGTTAAATTTAATAGTTGACTTTGGTTAAGGGTGAGCATTTAGCTTTTTAAAAGTTTTTGATGGAAACTTGTTAGTTAAGAAAACCTTGGGCGGTAATATGGTATTTGGCCTATTAAATTTCATAATTTTACTGCACCGCCGAATGAATAATAATATAGATAGTTTTATATTCAATAGACATTTAAATGCAATCTATGTACTAATTTATAAAAAAAAATTAGTCAAATTAATAATATTTTAATCTTATTTTTTCACTACAAGAGAAATGAGTTTTCGTGACGTTTGCCCAAACACCATTAAAAACTTTTAATACCAACATTTAATGCGTTAGATGAGTGATGTGCTGCAAAAAGGGGCCTTCAGTGATGTTTCTGGTAAACGCCACTGAAAGTGGTTTCAACGGCAGTTGTTTGGAACGTCGTCTATTGTACCAGTGAATCCTAGGGTTTTCACCAATATTTTTAAAACGCTGATAAAAGCTACTTAAAATGATCGATATAACCCCTTATTAAACCTAAAACGCGTGCTCATTTCTTCTTCTTCTCATTTCTTCCTACCATCGTAGACAACTCTCTCTCATTAGGAAACGTTGTTTTCGTTTGTTTCAAGCCTTTTTTTCATGAATTTTGGCCGTTTTTTCTTCATTTGGTGTCTGAAACTTGTTCCCTTCTTCAACTAGACTTTCATTTTGCTCTAAAACTAGTAAATTTGCTTAAAATTTTGGATTTTATTTGTGAAGAAATATTAAATTTTTGTTATCTATTAAGTGTTTAATCCTTATATTAAACAAATTATTTAAATTCATCCGATTGGAGAGTTAGTTTGTATGTGTTGTTGAAGTGTTAGATTGAAATCCAACAAATTATTAAAATCCTAAAACTAATAATACTTTAGTGTATATTGGAAAATCTTAGATTGGAAATAAAAAAAAAATTCACATTTTAAATAAAATTCACTTTGGCATATCTTATATATTTATATTGGTGTGTATTTTGTTAAATTATATTGCATGAGTAAAATCAGCTTATTAGGTTAATATTCTTGATTAAATTAAATAATTTATATATTTGAGTAGAAAATTCTAAACCATTTAAATATTGTAGATTTCATATTTTATTATTGGAAACTCTTAGATTGGAAATTAAAAAAAAAAAAAAAATTCACATTTTGTTATTGAATTTTTCGAAATGATATGTTTATATATTTATTTTAGCTTATCTTAGATTGGAAATAAAAAAAATTCATATTTTAAAAAAAAAATTCACTTTAGCTTATCTTATATATTTATATTAATTTGCATTTTTTCATATTATATTACATGAGTAAAATCAATTTATTAAGTTAATATTCTTGATTAAATTAAATAATTAATGTTTTTAAGTAACTCAAATACAAATAAATGTAATTGTTTGTCAGTACGTTGTTATGTATAATTGTAATTGTTTAATTATTTGTCAGTACGTTGTTATGGATACTCGTAAGTGTAGGAGATGGATGAGTTTTGATACATTTACTATAGAATTTTTGGAGGGGTTGAATAGTTTCATTGATTTTGTATTTCGAGGTAAATCAAGTACTAACAAGGTTCTATGTCCTTGTAAAGAGTATGTCAATTACTATTACAAAAATCGAGCAGAACTATATGATCATTTAGTGGTTCATGGTTTTATGGTTAAGTATACCACTTGGTATTGTCATGGTGAATCTATGGTTCCATTAGGGTCTACCCCAGATGTCCAAGTACAAAAAGAAATGACTACAGATAATAACTTGATAGAAATGTTATATGATGTTTTTGAGATATTTGGACAACATGTGGATGCATGTATGTATAGTAGAGATGCAATGGAGCCCAATGTCAATGATACCATGTTGGAAGAAAATACGGACCTCTTTGTTGGACAAGGAGAAGAATTAAGGAAATTAATGAAAGTTGCTAAGGAAGAATTATAGTGTGAAAATTTTACTAAGTTGTCCTTCATTTTGCATCTCTATAATTTAAAATATCTTTATGGTTGGTCTAATGAATTGGTTGATGCTTTAATTAAGTTTTAAAAGATGCTTTTTGAAAGAGTGAGACACTATAGAATTCTCTTCATGAAACCAGAAAGATTATTGATACCTTGGGACTTAAGTATGTTAAAATTGATGCTTGTCCTAATGACTGTATGCTATTTTGGAAAGAAAAAGCTTCTGATGACATATGTTCAGTTTGTGGGGCATCTCGTTGGAGAAATTCTAAGATTGATTCATTTAGTGGCATAGAAAGTTTGAATTTGGTCAAGAAAAAAAATTCCGTCAAAAGTGTTACTGTATTTTCCTATAAAACCGAGACTTCAAAGGTTATTTATGTCCCAAAAACTTCAAAGTTGATGACATGGTATGACAAACACCGTACTAAGGATGAAATTATGAGACATCTAACTAACTTAGAAGCATGGAAAAACTTTGAGTCGAGCTACCCTAAATTTGGTCAAGAACCACGTAATGTTAGATTGGGTTTAGCGAGTGACGGTTTCAATTCGTTTGGCACTATACAAAGTACTTACGGCACACGACCGGTTATTTTACTTCTCTACAATTTACCACCATGGTTGTGCATGAAACAATAATTTTGCATACTCTCATTGTTAATTCCTAGTCTTTTTAAGCTTAGTAATGATATTAATGTTTACGTACAACCTTTGATAAAAGACTTGATAGACTTATGGGAGGTAGGGGTGGAAACTTTTGATGTTTTATCAAAAGAAAATTTCTAATTGCATGCAACAATTATGTGGACCATAAATGATTTCCTAGGTTATGGTAATATATCTAGGTCGAACACTCATAGTCGTTTCGCATATCCTTACTATAATATAGAGACAGACCCTAGGCATTTGAGGAATAATAAAAAAAAATTTTATGGGGCATCGATAGTTTTTGGACATTACTCATAAATTTCGATTTGATACAAAATCATTTGATAGGACAACTGAATTAAGATGTAGTCCAGTTTCATCGTTTGGGTTTGCCATCTTAGATCAATTGAAAGATATCAAGTTTAGCTACAGAAAAATGTATAAAGAAATCAGGAGGGTCAAACTAAAAACATGGATAAAAAAAGTATTTTCTTCCAATTACCTTATTAGCAGTCTTACTTAATAAGACATAACCTTGATATGATACATATAGAGAAAAATGTTTGTAAGGTGAATATAATTCTCAATATTGATAAAAAACCGAAGGATAACATTTATGCTCATCATGACTTGCAAGAGCTGAATATCAGAAAGGAGTTGTGGCTTCAACAACAGGATTCAAGAAGAACCTATTTACCTCTGACATGTTATACGATGGCATCACATGAGAAGAAACTTTTTTATGAAGTGTTGCAAAATGTAAAATTTTCAGATGCTTATGCCTATAACATATCACGATGTGTTCGTAAACAACATAAATTATCTAGTTTAAAAACTCATGACTGTCATGTTTTAATGTAATAACTTCTTTCACTTGCATTATCAGATATATTGCCTATGAAAGGTAAGTTCGATTTCGATTGAACTACCAAACTTTTTTTCGGCTTTATATGTTAAGTCTCTTCGAATTTGTGATCTTGAGCAACTTGAAAAGAAGATTGTATTAACACTCTACAATATGGAAAAAAATATTTCCACCCACATTTTTCATAATTATGGTACATTTAGTTGTTCATTTGTCTGTAGAAGCTAGACTTGTTGAGCTAATGCATTACCGATGGATGTATCCAATCAAAAGATAAACACTAGAAATAAATGTACTTTATAGTCTCTTCATGCAAATAATCTAACACTTTGTAGTTCATCAAGTCATTAGGCACTTTAAAATTAATTTTTCGTAATAAAGCACGTCTAAAGGGTTTGATAGTTGAAATGTTCCTTGCTTTAGAGTGTTTGACATTTTGCTCTCAATACCTAGATGATGACAAATCAAGCTAGAGCAAAAAAAAAAAAAAAAAATAATAAATAAATAAATAAAAAATTAATGAAATTGGATCCAAATCAATCTTATTCCCCGATGTTGGACAACCATTTGAAAGCGTTCAAGGCTTCATGATGGATAAAAATATATGGGTACAATTATAATGTTATGTCCTTTTCAACTGTGACTCAGATATAGTCCAGAGGTATAGAGAGTAAATTATCTTTGGCGATGAACATATCTACATATATATCTATATCACTTTGGGATTATATTTTATTTATATGTTTATAAATTGTAGAGAACATGTTGGAGTTATCAAAATACTTCATTATCGACGACGTCTAACTCAACATGAGGTCGACCGCTTATATAGCAAATCTTTTCATGAATGGTTCAAGGAAAAGGTAAATAGAGTTTTACGTCAATCATATATATAACTATTTACATTTATTTATTACGAGATATTACAAATGAGCTATTTATTGTAGGACCTCCTGCTAGATGTCACTGTACTGCTAGTATTTATTTATTATATAAGAAACTATATTATATTATCTTATTTTCTGACTGTTTGAAAATCATTATCAATCACATCTAATAGGAACCCCTACACAATTGTTGTACTGAAAACATATGCAGCGTGGAAGTTTATAAAAGAAATGTGGTAGAATTCTAAAATCCACTGTACAGTATCCTAAATAAAACTCATATTTTATTACTAATAACTAGTATCTAAAAATATAAATGATACTGTACATCCTATATATATAAGCAATATAAGTATGCGAGCCAACATGCTATTTGCTGAAAACTAGATACATATAGACATACATATACGAAACTGAAAGCATCAGGTAAGAACCAGCTCAAGCTATATCCCACTCTTTAGCATCTCACACTCTAAGCTTAGCTTCCCAACTCAACCTGCAAGAAAAGGAAACTATAAGGGATGAGTGACAAATCACTCAGTAAGTATCTCCTACCTCTACCCTCAAGTAGGCTTTAAGCTGAAATACCACTGACTAGCTGCTAAAATGGTGAACTTAACTAAGTTTTCTGCTAGCCTAATAGCTTTTTCTCTTATCTTATTCTCTACTTTCTTTCTCTAATGTTTTCTTACTCTATTTCTATTTCATTATTGCCAATCTGATTACTAGCTTAATGTAGGCACTCATGCTAGGTATTATTGTTTACTGTTGTTCTATAATTTAATGAAAATATAATATTAATAAATAAGAAAAATATGGTCAATAATACCCAACCGAAATACCTAAACTGAACTGAAATGTCGCAACGAAAAACCCGTGGTGCAAATGTATACATATGCATACACATGCCCAAAACTTTATTATATTAAAAATATTTACAATATATGTGCGTAAGGAAATATATATAAAATCACATGCACACAAAACTGGGCAAACATGCAAACCGAAGTATGCTGCAAAAATTGAAGAAAAATAGATCCCAGACGGCAGCCATCTCCTTCTCCCAGCCCCCAAAATACTGACTTGTAAGAGAAAGGAAAGTAGGGAGTGAGTGATATGTTCACCCAGTAAGCGCTTCCTATCTCTAACCCTAAACCAATCCTTCTCAGAGGATCGCAACATCATCACATATAGAAATAGACTTATACACGAGAGGAAACCAAACTGGTTCTCACGTGTCATCATTCTTATATTAAGCTTTTCATTCGTTGATTAGCTCTTTATTGTTCCGTTCTGTTACTTGTTTTTTGAAGTTCACGTATCATTACGTGGCTTTTCATGTTCTGATATTTTGATATTCGTGTCTTTTACACGATGTTTTATATTCTGTTTATTTACTATTTCTTACTGTGTTATCATTCTCTGAATGATATGTTGATGTGTCATATAACAATGACATGCTATGAAATATGTTGAAAATATAGCTAGACCTGGGCCTGTATACTGAAAATAATTTTCTGAAAACTATTTACTGAAAACTACTGTTGGATCCTGGGATCCCATATTTGAAAACTCATATAAAAACTAATCTGAAAGCTATGCTAAAAACTGTGTACCTGAAGGTACCTGCTATGCTGCGCAAACTAATGAATATAGGGATTCGACACCCTGACTATGTGAGTTTCCTTTGCAAACACGCGCCATAAACTGTATAGGTCATGTGATGCCTTTGAATCTCATACTGATCTGAGCGCCTCGCGCTATACTGTATCTGATCCTCAGATCAAGAAATTATAATCTACTAACTGAGCACCCTGACATATGCCAGTATATAAGGCTAGTAATGAGTATATAGCTCCTGATGTAACAGGTGTGATGAAACTCACAAGTGCCCCCTCGTATTCACCTTTGAAATCAATATTTTTCTACTGAAAACATGAATTCAGATCCTTAGATCCCTTTCTGAAAACTCTGTATGGCATGTCATGTTATGTTGTGTATATGATGTATCATTTATTCTTATCTGAGCTCATTTTACTGTTTTCTATCAATTTGATAGCTTTTACTGTGTACATTTCTCATTTCATGCTTAATTTCTCTTTTCTGCCTGATGCACGGGCATACGTGTCATGTGCATGGGTATGCATGAACTTGTATGGGACCGTGAGCAAGTTGTGCATGTGGTTGTACTCGGTTTTGTGATTTTTTCTACATATTTCTCATTTTCTCTTGGTACACGGGCGTGCATTAACATGCACGGGCGTGACCCTACATTTTTAGGTCATACACGGCTACGTGAACACGATCGTGACCATGCAGAAATGCAGTATGCATGGGCGTGCGCTATGCATGCACGGGCATGCGTCCTACTCTGCACTAACATGACCGCTTGGAATCAAGTTGATTCCCATCCAAATCTTATACTAAAATAAAGTTAACCATTTCCCACATGCAAAACACTTCGAATACACATATTTTCCCTTTCAACAACTTCTAATCGCACATTCATCATCCAACCTATCACAAAAGCATGTATAAACACATATTCTTACACAAAACATATATATATGTATCAAATCATCATCATAATCATCTCAAATCATCAAACATGTAAGGAGAACATCACAAGCATGCTAGAATCAAACTCACACACATCAAAGCATGCATCAAACATACCAAAAACACAAGGGAAAGAGGTAAGAACAGCGTACCTCTGGACATGCTTTCTCTCTCAAGGAAAACGTAAGCTTAAGCTAGATTGGATGGTCCTAGATGTTGATCTTCCCTTTTAGGGTTGATATCCTCTAAAAATCAAATGGAAACTTTAGGTGAAAATGGCTAGGAAACGGATAAACTCAACTTAAAACCAAGGCGACTGAAACATTACACACGTACAATCATGCACGATAGGAAAATTACGAAAATACCATTTTTCCGTGCTCACATGCAAATCCTCTTAATCGGATCCATGCACAAGCCACCTAACTTAGGAAAAAATCTATTTCACCCAAAAACTTTCTCACAACCCTAGAATCCTCATCAATCTCAATCTAACCCTAGATTAGAAGCCTAAAAGACAAATCTAACCCTAGGATGTTATACTAAATAAACTCTACTTTGTCTACAACTAGTCTAACCACTCATCTAGTAACCTCAACTGAGTTCATTTTTGATCTTATAGTGTATTCCTCTCTAGCTTGACTTACTGTTTGAACACTGCCTCATGTTGTGTCATAAATACGTATATGAGTATACGTAAGCAACCCAATATGAAGAGAAGTCTGAGCGATGCTGTTTAAATTACTAAGTTCTCTTTCTGATATTCATTATTCTGTTCTTTGGCTTATTGACTTTTTTGTCATGGCTTATTCTATAAACCTGTTCATTCTGTTATACATAATATATTGTATATACTTATCTCTCTGGCATTTCATATTCTGTCTATATTGCTAGTTATCAGTTTGTCTGATAATTTCTCTGTTTTGTTTTCTCTTATGCCACGTATGACATGTGATGAAGTATGCTGAAATCATGTTTAATGATGTTGAAAATCATAATTGAGCCCTTAGGCCAATTTACTAAAAATATCTTTCTAAAAGCTGATTTTACTAAATACTGTTGGGATCCGAAGAACATAAAATACTAAAAATGCTGAATAAAGCTACATCTGAAAACTCTGTGTATTCAAAAATTTCTACTGTACTAATTAGACTGATGAACACAAGGATTTGACATCTCGACCATGTAGGTTGAACTAGACCAGTGAAATGCCAATAAGTTGAAATATATACCATACCAGTCTTTAGACCAGTAAGCTGAAACTGAACCAATTTAACTGTAGTTAAAAAGCTAAAATCCTATAGATGCCCCTTCGAGTTCACCTTTACTAATTAACCTAGATATTGGGCTATGACCTTAAAATTGATGCATATAGATCTCTTGATCATTTTATCTGAAAACACTGAATTGGCATGCCATGTCGTGTAATGCGTATCATGCATGATAATTTATCATTTCGTTCCTGTTGATTGCATTCTGGTTAGATGTACATCCATTATAATTTGTTTCATGCATTCATACTATTCATATAACTTATTAAGTATATTAATAAGTTCTGCATATAATATTCTGTATATTGTATTCTGTCTTTGTATTTGTAAGTTTTCTGTTTTATAAGGTTCATAATAGTTTTTGTTTCTATATGTGTATATGGTATCTATTACTATTTTCCTGTTTCTAGATCATGATCTGTTATTTAAGCTGTTTTTGAACTACTATTAATTTTCACTTAGTTATGACTGTGGATTCTCTGTGTCTCTTCCTTCTTTATACTTATTCTTATTCAAAATCTATTGTTCCATTTGTTATTCGACTTAGAATATTTGATATGCTTTTTCATTATTGAAATTTTACTAAATGAAAAGGAAATCTTTTATTTTCATTAGGTGCATGGACGTGCATAAAGGTGCACGGGTTGTATGCTAGTCGTGCAGCCCAATCGTGCTAGCTTTTGAAAATTTGGCTTATTTCTTCTCTTCTGTTAACACACAACTGTGACTCTTAGGTGCACGATCATGACCTTACCATAATCCAGTTGTGCATAACTCATATACATGACTGTAACCTTGCTAAAACAAGATTGCATGGGCGTCTGTCCTCGAGCGCATGTGTGTGCATCCTGCTCTGTTTTGGTAACCATGGCTGAAACATATAATATCACCACCAATCTCAACTTAAATCTCTACCAAATCTTCAATTAAACATACTATAACATGCATACATGCTAAATACACTGCTATTGACACATTTCTCTCATCATTCACAACCAAACCAAACTAATATCTCTTTAAACCCTTAAATACACATACACATGTATCAAGGGAACTAAACATGCTTCTATCACCAAATCTCTCATTTATTCCATCATTATCATCTCATAAACATGGTAGCAACAAAAAACATACTTCTATAACTGAATCAACCCAACCAAGGAAATATAAACTATAAAAATAGGAAAGAAGGTAAGGAGGTATTTACTTAGAGCTATTAATGACTTCAATCTCACTATCTCTGGTTGAATCTTAGCTAGATTGGCTGCTAAAGCTGGCTAATCTCTCTCTCAAATGACTAGGGTAAACTGAAGAGAAAGGAAGGGAAAATAGATAAGAAGTTGACTGAAACAAGTAGAGGAAAATCTGACTTTATATATCAGCAGGCATGCATGGGTGTGCATGAAAAGAAAGAAACGCACGAGCTTGTGTCTAGAGATGCACGGTCGTGCTCTTTCCACAAGCTACATATAAAGCCATCAAAAAGACCATTCTACCTTCCTAACTCATTGAAGCTGACTTCTAATTGAGAAATCTCTCTTCTAACCCTGATTCAAAGCCTAGAAAGATCATTCTAACATCAGGATGTTACATTTATGTTACTTTTTGGTAAAAAATTTAGACATTAGTGCTGATAAGCATTTCATTGTTGAAATCAGAGCCTTTGCACGTGGTTCAAACTATATAACAAAGAGGTTTAAAGCTTTTGATTTGTCTAATGACTATAGATTTCAAACAAAGGAATATGAAAAAGACATGAGTAGGAAAAATTGTGGAGTTATAGTGGTTGCAAAAACCCAACGTTATGCAAGTACTAGTGATTCAAGGTCGGTGTTAGGTAATATGGCTTGCGATAGTACATTGACTGATATTGTTGAGCTCAACTATTATGATGAATTTAAGATTATGTTATTTAGATGTGACTGGGTTGATATTACTCATGGTAGATAGATAACACATGATACATAAGGATTTACACTAATAAGGTTCGCTCACCTAATTTACGCTGGTGATCATATACTTGATAAACCTTTCGTGTTTACATCTCAGGCTTAACAAATTATCTTTTTCCAAGATCAAAGAGATCAACAATGGTTTGTTCCTTTGCCAATAAGGCTTAAAGATACTTTTGATTTAGGAGATAATGATTTTTATGAGGATGTTGATGTGAATAGAGTTGATGATTGTTTGATTATTCTTCATTTAGAAAGTCAGATGAAGATAGAAAATGATGATTTCCTTTTGCTTAGGAGTGATATCAATGACATTTTTATCGATGTGCTTACCAACCAATAGATACAAGATGATGATGATGACGGTGTTAGTTAAGGTTAAACTGAAAATTCATATTTACTGTGACTTATGATTGAATATATTAGATGTGTTATTGATTTTTTGTATGGCCCGCCGTCACGCATACCCCTGTTATCGAATACTGAGATTCTTTTATTAATAATCTGAAAATACGGGTACACACAACGGGAATCCTACGAAGATCAAATCTACTACTATACAATCTAAATACAAATGTGGAAGCTTGAATACATACACTGAAATACATATGAGCCTATAATGGCTTTTTCATATATTTACAACTGTTTATGTACAATCTGGATACATCTGATAATATACAAAAGATATAATACAAGACCACACAAGTCCAAAACTGAAACTATACATACTGAAACTATGGTGTGGGCCCTCTTCTGCTAGCTTCGATCTATCCGCTCCTCGTTAATAGCACGCACACCTAGAAAGGAAGGAAGAAGGAGGGGATGAGTGATAAAGATCACCCAGTAAGCATTCCTTACTTCCTTCAAAACCCAAGCAAGCAACATACAATCACAAACATACCTGGCCTTGACCCTATTCATACATCTAGTCACTTGCTGGAATCTGAAACTGATTAATCTAATTATCTGAATCTCATTCATTTACTGATATCATTATTATTCATGTCATGATGTGTATGTCATGCCATGCTAACTGAATTATCTAATGATGCATGCATCTGAATATTCTGAATATCTATATGTAACTTGCTGTGCTGATCAGACTGATGAACACAGGGATTCGGTATCCTGGTCATATGGGTTGAACAGTCTAACTACTGGCTAGAAAGCTGAATAATAAATACTACTGGACAATCTGACTGGTGTCAGAAAGTTGAATCTGAAATGTTGAACAATCTAACTAGTGTCAAAAAGCTGAATCCCACAGATGCCCCCTCGAGTTCACCCATACTCTAACCCGTACATCAAGTTTTGAATACTAAAATCTACTGAATTCAAATCTCTTGATCCTTTCTGATGCTACATGTCATGTTATGATATGCTCATGCAACCTTTACTGTCTGATTTCATGTGAATCTGATGCTCTTTGGTCTTAGAATTGATTTCTCATGCTTTAATAAATCATTTTCTGAAAAACTGCTGCTGCACGGGCATGTGGGCAAGGCACACGGGTGTGCAGAGGTCACACATGGGCGTGCAAGGTAAAGGCACACGGGTGTGTGCCCAGACACACGGGGTCGTGTACTGGTCGTGCTGCTGGTGGTGCTCACTTCTGGAATTTTTGGGTATTTTACTGAATTAGCTAGCACATGACCGTGTCCCTCAGGACACACAGGCATGTGTCTGTACTTCTGGTCGTGCACACAGTGTGCACACGGGCGTGCTCCTGGAAAAACAAAGGCACACGGTCGTGCCATGCAGGCACACGGTCGTGCGTCTTGTTCTTCAACAAGAACACCTGTCGGAAAATGCACTAACTCTATACCAATTTCTCAATCAATCTCAAATCAACTTTCAATATACATTCCCAGCACTTCAGTAAGCATTTATATGAACTCAATCTCCACATGCATCAACCATACATCATTCCACCATGAAAGCATATCAATTCTCTCACTAAAACATACTCAAATATGCATGCATGGTTCAAGGGTGGAAATTCATCATCATCTCAACATATTAACATGCACAAAGCTCATTAACATGTAATGGATTCATCCAAACATCACCATTCATCAAAACAAGCAGGGAAAACATAAGGAGAAGTAAGCAAACACTTACCTCTTGCCATTGCCGCTGGAAATTTTCTCTCAACTATTCTCTTGGCTCTCTAACTTGATCAGGAGTTGTTACTGTTGACTGGATTTCCTCTCTAACGTTGGAAGGAATTGAAACAGGGAAGAGAAAATGGCTGAAATAGAAGGTTCGGTGAAAAAATGACTTAATGCTCTCGACTCTCTCTCTCTTTTATATGTGCACTTGCACGGGCGTGCAAAGCATGTGCACGGGCGTGCACATGAGAAAATGAAGATTATTCATTTTTCGCGCTTTGCATGATCAAATCCTCCCTAAAAGAATCATACGAATGCCACACAAGCTCTAAAAATTTACTAACTCACCCCTAAACTCTTCTAGACTCCCAATCTCTCTCTGGATTTCATTTCTAACCTCAAAACTCTACCCCTTAAGGCTTTTCTAGGCGGGATGCTACATTTTTTTCATCTAGATTTTGTAGCTTACTTATATATATATATATATATATATATATATATATATATATATATATATATATATATATATATATATATATATATATATATATATTACGTATATTTACCTATGAATTAATGAATAATGAAAATTTTTTCTTATAGATTAAAGCTTAAAAATGTTGAGGAAGAGAAATTTACGAATGGTATTCGTTGGGTAATTCTCCCAAAGTGTTGAAGCATTTAATCAAGACAAGGAGAGCACACCAGCCACAGTTGGTAAAGGATAACATGTTATTGAAATTTATTAAATTTTATTATCAATTAAGATTATAATCCGTTATTATTCATTTTCTGTGTTAAAGGTCATAAACTGAAAAGAAGAGGATGAGGACCAACTTTGATGATAGACGTTTAGATATGCACACAGTCGAAAAGGTTATGGTGTAGCTTAACGATATAAACCAAGGAGTTGGTCTTGAAGCCCATATACTGACTAATTTTTTAGGAACTTTAGCACAAAACTATCAATTACTCCATTTAAATATCTCATATTAGGAGCAAATTCTAACATCAGAGACAGAAAAGGTCCTTAGAATTGTTAAGAATTGCATTTATTATGTATCTAAACTATCATATTACTTATTGCAAGCCAAAGAACACAATTTAATGACAAATTTATTTTTTAGGCAAGGTTTACATATCCTCCAAAAGGGGACAAATGATTTTGTTATATTGCTATTGGAAGCTACTCAAGTAAATTTCTCTTTCTGATTTATGATTGTTAATGATGTTGAATGATTTAACTATAAAATAAACGGGAGTAAGAACATGCTTAGGTTGTATTGACTCTTGTTTGATAAGTTAATGATATGTATGATGAAATGATGTTGAATTAAGTTTAGATAGTATGATTATTGTTGTATTTTATGTTTATAACATGCTATAATGAGTTATAAGAAGTTATGTTGAATTGTGGTTGAGGAGCACTATGAATTTATGGCTATTTGGCTTAGATTTCCTACAATAGAGCATGATGCACAATTATGCTATAATGAGTTATAAGAAGTTATGTTGAATTGTGGTTGAGGAGCACTATGAATTTGTGGCTATTTGGCTTAGATTTCCTACAATAGAGCATGATGCACAATTATGCAATCATGTCTACAACATTAAGATCGTGCATGTATTGGTATGCATCGTCATGCAAAGTGTTATAGGAGTTCTTATGGAGCCATAACCATGAATTGGTAAGTCACGATCATATGAAAGTAAATTTCATGTGTGTGGAATTTGGGAGGTGCATAACTATGTAAAATATAGACCTATGGTTATACAGTGGTTTCACGATCGTGCAACTTTTATATGCATGATTATGCACATCATCCAGAATTGAATTAATTATATATCTAATTAAGAAAAAATTACAAAAAAGTATAAGTAATAAGATTTAATGCATTTTATGCATCCTTATGACATGGCATGTAAAATAAGAAGATTTTAAGAAATGCAGTGAAAAAGGATTTTACATGTTTTGAACCTTCGGGTCAAGTATGCATGTTTTATGAAAATAGAAAAAAAAAATCGATGTTTTGGACATCTTTTAGGGGTAGACTTGAGGGGCATTTATAAGTTCACATGCTTGTTAAAAAGTGAAAAACTAATGTCTGTTAAAAATTAGACATTAATATTGGCTAAGTTTGTTAGAAATTGAGTTTTGGTCGTGCATGTTGAGGTGTCGAATCTCTGTATTCTATCAATCTGATCAGCATATGAGTTTTATGATGTGTTATGACAAGTTATGATTTTATGTTGCGATCTTTATATTGATTATGATAAGCTTTCTAAAAATTATGATTTTAAGCAAATTTTAATAAAAGCAAAGCCTTTGGGCTAATTCATGATTTCCAGCATGGTGTTAGCATTCATGAGCAAGTGGAAAGAAGAGAGATAAGATTTAAAGAAAGTAAGTCAGGTGAAGAAGTAGAGATATGAAGAGAAGTTTAATAATTAAGTAAGATGAAGATTAAGATATTAAGGTAAAGAGTTAAAGTTAAGGGTCATGAATGTCAACGTTAAGAAATTTGCTTGCTCAGTGACTTATCACTTATTCTAAATCCCTTCCCTTATAGGTTATGTTGTGTCTTGCTGAGTAGTAACATGTGAGAGACTATAGTTATCAAGATCATATTTTTCAAGATTGTTTTTAGGTTCATGTATAGTTTATGATATCATATTATATGCTTTTTTTTTTTCAAAAACAATTCTTACAGTTTATATATGTAAATAGTTTGGTTCCACACTATGAATAAAGACGAGGTATACTCAATACGTGTACAGTTTTCATAAAAGTTAAATAAATAGGCATTTCATATGTATTTAAGAAATTAAGAGTTTTACAGTTATGATTTACTATTCTGTATGTTTTAATGAAGTTTAAGTAATGTATGCAATATTATATTTTAAAAAATAATAGTAGTAGTACAATTGTTTGTATTAGAGCAAACTCTTGGGAGAACATTATTATAAAAATAGATTTTTAAATGTTTTAAAAACTAAATTATTTTAAAAATATCTATTATTTTCAAAATCTAGATTTAGTATGAGTCAAAAAGTCCTAACAACCAATGCTCGATATGCCTACTCTATGTAAGTTTTATTTTCCTTAAATGTGAATTCATAGTAATTAATTAATTGTTTAATTGTTAATAAAAGTTTAGAAATAAAAAGAATAATATTTTTCAACCTAGAATGGATATGACTGAAAGTAGTGCTTTAATTAGACCAACTGGTATAAAGAGAGATTCTCAAGCAACGTGGTTAGTTTAAGTGTTAAGTATATGAGAGAGATGATTTATGGAGGCTCTAAGAGATAGGAATCATGAATCGATTATGGACCAATGTCTAAGGTCAAGTTTTGAGGATAATGCTAATTCATCATTTCTGGGTAAAGACAAAATGCACCTGAACTAATTGTCAAAAGTGCATCAGCCACTTAAATTTAATGGTTTGAAGGATCCTTATATGGCTAAGGAATGGAAAAAGATGGTGGAAAGTTCCATGGGAATATTTTAGATGTCTGATAGGAAAAAGGTATAGTTTATAGTCTACTTATTGAGAGGTGATGCTCGAATATGATGGAATTTTGCCAAGATGTCACATGTATTTCTAGATTGAGTTAGAGAAAGTTTTAGAGGTTGTTTGATGAAAAGTTTCGAAGCATAAATTTGACTTGTGCTTAGGCATAGGAGTTTATTGAGCTGGCTGAAGGGTCAAGTTTGGTTAAGGAGTATACTACCAAGTTCAATACATTAGCTAGATTTACATTAGGGTTAACTAGTTATGAAGGGTTAAGGTGCAAGAATTTGTTCATGGACTGCATTTTTTCATTGCTTGTGATATGATGATGGGAGCTTGTCTACCTTAAAGGTACAATAAGGCTCTAAGGATAATATTGAGATCAGAGGTGAGCTTAAAGAAAATAGGGATATTTATTGAGAATAGTGCAAGTAAGACAAGGGTAAGAGGTCAGTGTAAAATAAAATAGATTTTAAAGGTCATAAAAAAACCTATATTGAGCTACCAGTATGTGGTAAATGTTAGAAAAAGCATTCAAGTGAGTGTTTGATGGGACAAAATGTTTACTTTAGATGTTGTCAGCCGGGTCATAGAGTGTTTGAGTGTCATTCTAAGGGTGATACTGGTAATAGTCAAGGTGGCAAGACTCGAGTGTTTTCATAGGTAGAAAAGCAAGGTAAGGCTAATCCATTGGTAGTTATAGGTTAGTTACTCTTTTTAAATACTCATTTGTTTGTTTTAGTCGATTATAATACTGTACATTGTTTTGTTGCTAAAAATATTTTAGATAGATTAAGTTTGAATCTTATTATTATTGATCATAAGATTTACATTGAACTATTAGATGGTAATTTAATGTTAAGTGATTAGATGTTAATAGGGCAAGTGGTGATGATTTAGGGTAGATCAATGTTGGTGGATTTAATTGTTATAAAGATGCCAAATTCTGATATCATTTTGGGCATGGATGTTTGGGTAATTAAAATGTTGAGATTACTTGTATAAAGAGAAAAGTTCAGTTTCAGTTGGATAATGGGGATGAATTTGTGTTTGGAAAGGGCTAAATTCAAAGTATGATAATCTAATTTATTAAAGCAAGAAAAATGTTGAATATTTGACTAATATTATGAGTAGAATAAATTTGGTCCAAGATTAAACGAGATATCAGTGGTTAGAAAGTTTGTTGAAGTTTTTCTTAAGGATTTTTTAAGTTTGGCTCCAAAGAGAGAGAGAGATTGACTTCAGCATTGAGTTGGTATAGGGTACAACCTCGATTTATAAGACTGTATATAGAATGGCTTAAATTAAGTTGTAAAGTTAAAAAGTAGTTGTAGGAGTTTTGACTTCAACATTGAGTTGGTAAAGGGTACAACCTCAATTTATAAGGCTTTATATAGAATGGCTTTAATTAAGTTGTAAAGTTGAAAAAATAGTTATAGGATTTATTAGATAAGAAATTTATCTGACTGAGTTATTTTTTGTAAGGTGCACTAATTTTGTGAATAAAAAACCACGAGTATATAAGAATGTGCATCAATTACATAGAGTTAAATAAGGTAACTATAAAAAATAAGTATTCATTGTTAAGGATTGATGATTTATTTGATCAGTTAAAGGGAGTAGTGGCATTCTCCAAGATTGATCTAAGGTTTGGGTATCATCAAGTTAAAGTTATCAATAAGGATGTACATAAGACTATTTTTAAGATGAGATATGGTCACTATGAGTTTGCAGTTATGCCATTTAGATTGACTAATACTCCAGTAATGTTTATAGATTTGATGAATAAAATGTTTTATGATCTTCTGGATAAATTTGTTATGGTATTCATTGATGGCATATTAGTGTAAGTTAAGGGTAGTGCTACAAAGGTTGAGAGAGAGGCAATTATATGCTAAATTTTCTAAGTGTGAGTTCTAGTTAGATAGTATGACATTTTTAGGTCATGTGGTGTCAGTTTAAGGTATTTTAATAGATCCAGGTAAAGTAAAAGCTACGTTAAGCTGGTAAAGACTGAAGATAGCAAAGGAGGTCAAAAGTTTCCTTCAATTAGCTGGTTATTATAGGTGTTCTATTAAGGGTTTTTCTCAATTGGTAAGACTATTAATTGTTTTGACTATGAGAAATGTCTCTTTCATTTGGACTAAAAAGTGTGCAGCGAGGTTTTAGGAGTTAAAGTAAAGGTTAATGAGTATTCCAATGTTAACTTTGCCTAACAAAAGAGTTTAGTATGATATATCCCTTAATGCTTTTCATAAAGGTATAAGGACAATACTAGTGTATAAAAGTGAGGTGATAGCTTATATTTTGAGATAGTTAAAGGATTATGAATTGAGATATCTTACCTATAATTTAAAGTTGGCTACTATAGTGTTTACTTTAAAAAATTTGGAGGCATTACTTGTATAAGGTAAGATGCAATATATATTCTAATTAAAAGAGTTTGGGGTATTTCTTCTCTAAAACAAAACTTAGTATAAGGCAACACAAATGGATAGAGTTGGTTAAAGGTTACAACTGTGAGATTGGATATCATTCGAGTAACGCTGATGTGGTTATAGATACTTAGAGTAGAAAAATGGTTTTATCTAGGGTCAGAGAGAGTTATAGCACGAGATTTACAAAGAGTATATTGAGATTATGACTATATGATTTTTGAGATTGCAAATTGAGTCTACTTTGATGGATGATATATATGTTCAATAGTTATCTAATGATTGGTCTTAAGGTATGGTTCAAAGGATCATGAATGACCCAATGGTTGCTTTTGAAATTAAAGGTAGGATTCTAAGATTTAGAGACTGAGTGTGTATTCCCAAGGATAATAGGTTGATATAAAGGATTTGGGTAAAAGCTCATAGTTTAATATATACAACTTATCTATGAAGTGTTAAAATGTATCAGAAGCTTAAAAGAGAGTTTTAGTGGTCTAGTATGAAAAAGGATGTAGTAGATTATGTGGCTAAGTTTTGACTTGTTAGTAAGTCAAAGTAAAGTATCAGAGACATGGATTGTTATAGCTATTGAATATTTCTAAGTGAAAATGGGAAAGTATTACTATGAATTTCATCGTAGGTCCTTCTAGGGTTCAATAAGGTTATAATGGTATCTAAATTATTATGGATCATCTGACTAAATCAACTTACTTCTTACCTATCAGAGAAAGTAAGACAATAGATTAGCTGCTTAGTTGTATGTTAGAAAGATTAACAGATTACATGGGGTTCTTGGAGTGATTTTTTCAAAAAAAGATTCAAGGTTATGTCTAATTTCTAAAGGAGTTTACAAAGACCATTGGGTACTTAGTTGAATTTTAGTACAACTTGTCATCTATAGATAGATGGGTAGATAGAAATGACTAATAAAATTTTAAATGATATGTTGAGGGCATGTTGTATAGATCACAGATTAAGTTGGATAGAATTGTTGCCTTTGATGGAGTTTGCATATAATAATAATTATTAGTCAACTATTCAGATGATTTTATATAAGAATTTATATGGTAAGATATGTAGATCTCCTTTACATTGGGATGAAATTGGTGAGAGAAATTCTTTAAATGCAATGTTGAATCTTGAGATGACTCAAATAATAATTGAGTAGATTCGGTCAATTAGACAATATATGAGACAAACTCATGATCGACAAAATAATTACATAAATAAGAGGTAGAGAGATTTAGAGTTTTAGATTGGGGATATAGTCTTTCTAAAAGTTATTTCATATAAAAGGTTGGTTAGATTCGACAAAAATGGTAAATTAGCTCTTCTATATATTAGGCCATATGAGATTCTAGAGAAAGTTAGTAATGTTGCTTATTGATTATCTTTGTTTACCAGTATGGATCTATTCATAATGTTTTCCATGTCTCCTTGTTGAGAAATTATATGGGTGATCCTTTACATCTGCTTGAGATTCAAGACATTAAGCTAGCAGATGATCTAAGTTGTCAAGATCAGCCAGTCCAAATTCTAGATCGTCGGGTCAAGTTTTTGAAAAATAAAGAAATTCCCTTGGCTAACGTTTAGCATAGGAATAAAAGGTATTAAGAGGCCACCTATAAGGTTAAGGCTGAGTTTAAGCAAAGATTTTCAAAGTTGTTCATGTAATTCCAGGACAAATTTCTTATAAGAGAAGGAAAGTTATGATGGCCGGTTTGGAAAATTGGTAAATGGGGTAAGAGAATGGGTCTTTTAATAATTTTTATGCTTTTAAAATGGTTTAATTTGATATAAAGAGTAAAATGGTCTTTTTGGCTTTAATTTAGGTCATACATGTATCACTTAGAGGAGTTGTCATGTGTACAACACGACTGGCACAAAATTTGAATTTTTTCCCATCATATACGACCTTGCATCCTCGCAACACAATTATGCATGTTGTGTTTTAGTGCCATTTATATAAAGTGTGTTTTATTCCAATTTTTAGCATAAAATTCAAAAGTGTAGTTTGGTTCATTTTAAAGAGCACATAATTGAGAAGAGAGGAAGAGTCTGATCATGCTTAATGATTACTAATGGCCAGATTTTTAGTTAGAAAAAGAAAGTGAAATAATGAGCTATGATGTAAGTCAATCTCTGAAACTAATTATATTTATTTGTTTTCACTTAGCATGGTCTGTTGTGATTCATTAATTAAATGATAATTTGATGAAAATTAAGCTGGTTTGATAATGATTAACATGTAAATAATATAAATCAAGCATAATGATGAATGAAATGGAGTAAATTTAGGTTAAGATGTATGATTTTGTTATTTTGCTATATTTTGTTATTGGAAGCTATTCAAATACATCTCTTTTTCTAATTTGTGATTATTGATGATGTTGAATGATTTGAACAAGAAAGAAATAGGAATATGAACATGTTTAGGTTGTATTGACTTTAGGTTGATAAGTTATTAATGTTTATAATGAAATGATGTTGAATTGAGCTCGGATAAATGATTATTGTTGTATTTTATGTTTATAACATGCTATCATGTGTTATGAGGAGTTATGTTGAATTGTAGTTAAGGAACATCACAAATTTGTAGTTGTTTGGCTAAGACCTGGTATAGCAAAGCATGATGCATGACCATGCATATGAGAGGCGTATGACCATGCAATTGTGTCTATAGCGTCCAAATCATGCATACACTAGTATGCATGATTGTGTGAAGTGTTGCAAAACACAGTCATATAAGAGTCAATTCTACATAAGTGGAATTTGGGAGGTGTATGGCCATGCAAGATGAAAGCCCATAGTTATGTAATAGTTGCACGACTATGCAACTTATATGTGCACAACCCTGCATATCATCCAAAATTGAATTAATTATGTAATTAATTGAGAAAAAATTATGGAAAAATATAAGTAATAAGCTTTAATGCATTTTATATATCTTTATGATATGACATGTCAAACAAGAAGATTTTTAAGAAAAGAAATGAAAAAGGATTTTACATGTTTTGAATTGTCTAATCAGATATGCATGTTTTATGAAAATAGAGAAAACGATATTCTGAACATCTTTTAGGGGTAGACTCAAGAGGTATTTATAAGTTTACACACCAGTTACAAATTAGGAAATCAACGTCTGTTAGAAATTGAACATTGTCATTGGCTAAGTTCATTAAAAATTAAGTGTTGGTCGTGTATTGAATAGGACTCACATGTTTGAGGTGTTGAATCCCTGTGTTCCATCAGTTTAATCAACATATGAGTTTTATGATATGTTATGGTAAGTTATGATTTTATGTTGAGATCTTCTGCGATCCAAAAGCGTACAATTATGCAATATGTAAATTACAGAACAACTCATTAGAAATTTAATAATTTTATGAGGATCTTAAGTGAGTCTCTAATTAAGAAATTATGAAAAGATTTATTCAGAATTTAAAAGGAATAAATTATAAACTTAATAAGAAGGAAAACAATAATGAGTTTTCATGTATAATAAATACCATATGACATAACATGCCAAAGTAAAGATTAAAATGATCAAGCAATTCACAATCATAAGATTTTAAGTATAAAACCTGATATTCAACACATTCTTTTAAGGGTGAATACAAAGGGGCATTTATATGTTTGTACCCATGTTAGATAGGGAATCAACATCCATTAAGAAAGACATAGTAATAGACCAAACTCGTTAGAAAGGTGTTGGTCGTGCATTGATCATGCATTGGTCGAACTCACATAGTCTGAGTGTCGAATTTCTATATTCATCCATTTGATCAACACTAATGTTTTAAGAAAAGATTTTTACGTATGATTTATGTAAAAGGGAGATTTTACTTATTAAAATATCTTTGGATCGACTATGTTACGTTTCGTGACAAAATCTCTAAATCAAATATGGGATTTTCAACCAAAAAAAAAAAAAAAAAAAGTTTTATGAAAGTAAGTTTTTGGGCTAAGTCATGGCTTTCAACATGTATTATATCACGACATACATGACATGACATGATTAAGAGAAAAAATAATACAAAATTAATAAGACAAGTAAATATTATAAGAAAATAAATAAAATAAGAATTTTGATAAGATGTTAATGCTAAATCATAGGAAAATGTATGTTTGTAAGGTTAAGAAATACTTACTGAGTAACTCGTCATTTATCCCCTAATTTCTTTTCCTTGTAGATTATGTTTGTGTTGTTGAGATGGGCTATAAGACAGTTGTGCACAAGATATTTTTTTATTGGGTTTTCACCCATATAGATGTTATGAAATAGTCTCATGTTTTGTTCACATAATATGTACATTTTATATGTATACTTTGTACGTTATACTTTATAAGCATTTTGAGTATTATTATACTTTCACTCTATGTTTTATACACTATTATAAATTAAAAATAAATGATGTTTTTAGTATATTGTATATTTGTGCTTTAAGCTTATACAAAGTATATATGTTTAAATAAGTATATTTGTGATACTATTATATATTAAATAAAATAATAATAATAATAAATATATAATAGTACTACATATGTCCCCATCATCCTATAATGCAAAAATATAGATTTGCAAGTTTTATAACATGCTCATTTTTGCCACCCCATGATTAGGACTAAAATGCTAAGTGTAAGTCCTTGTATAAAATCAATGCAAAATCGAGGAAGTATTGCCCCTCATTCAGGGTACTCTTGACAACATTACATAAGACTATATATTGGTGTCTTGACTAAATAGTAACCCTGTTATCAATGTAAACTCAATTATATTAAAATGGATGTTCATTTCATTCAATCGAAACTAAAACTCTCTTATAAAGTCTCTTTGATTTATCTATTAGAAAAAAAAAAAAAAAACCAAATGTGTTAACATAATATTTAAATGATGCTCTTCTATCTCCAAAAAATGCCCAAAACATGTTGCCAATAGAGTTGACATTAGGCTACAATTAACTTTGTTTGAATATATGCCAACGTTTCCTTGTGCCCTCAAATTGTTAACTAGACCCTAAATTGGTGGGCATCATTTAATTTAAATTCACCTTTGTGGTGATTTATTGGAAATTAGCTAATAAAATCGATATACAGTAAACCAAAATGAATAAAACGAGAAATTCAGTCAAATAAAAAGAAAGAAAAATGATATTGTAAACAGGATCATGAATAGTTCCTTCAACAATAAATTCTATTACATTTTCCTTCGAATATAATGACATCAGAAACATGATTAAAACACTCCATTACATTTTCCTTCATTAAATTGTTTGTCAAGCGATAGGGTGAACAGTCCTAGGTGTGATCTGGCAAATATAATTAGCCCCCTATAGGCATCCGGCCTAGTAATCTCCCCTTGAATACTAATGGGTGGGGTTTGGCAAATATCAATTTGCCCTTCCGATGTCTGATCTGCCAAATTTTCCTCGTATTCGTTTTCAATGTCACCAACAACAAATTGGTCCAATTTTCGGTCGATTTTGTTATTTCCATCCACAAATCAATCAAAAGATTCATGGAAAGTACTATTTCAAGATCTAATAATCAATTTAAACTAAAAAATAAAGATAAATATTTTAATATATGATAGCTTCTTTGCAAAGCCTAAAACTTATAAATAAGTTTCCCCAATTCTGTAAAAATCTTAGTTGTTTGTGTCACTCCTTCGTCATAACCATAAGTTTTGGCTTCTATTACATTTTTTTTTTGTCTAGATTCGATTTGCCGTTAACAACTCATTTACTTAATCAAACCATTAACGACTCAATTGAGTGAAAAAACAACATGAAATTGCGACGATGAGAGGGTGATGAGAGCTTACAACACATGCAACAAAGGGAGAAAGATGGTGGTACAAGGAGAAGGTGGTTTGAGGGTTTGGTAGTTTGGGATGAGTTTCCAAGGAAAAAAAGGTGGTAGAGGCCAACTAGAAACCAAGGAAGAAGAGGGTGACATGAAAAAAATAAATAAATAAATAAGTTTTTATGTAATTTAGAAATTTAAAGCATTTTCATTATTTTTATTAATTTAGAGTTATAAGGTAATTTTAAAAAATATTATAAAATGACATTTTCTTTTTTTAGCATTATGTTAAGATTTTTTTCATTAAAAATAGTTTGATTTAAGTGGAAAAGTATTGCTCATTCTATTAAGGGGTACATAACTATTTGGATCAAAGCATGGGTGGAAAAACGTAATGGACTCATTAAAGAATTTTATTAATATAGAAAATCATATTTACTCGTTAAAACATTGATTGCATAAAAAAAAATTATATATTTTAATACAACATAATAAAGATGATGTATTATTATATGTTTATATCAAATTAATAAAATACATTTATCGGTATTATATCATAATAAAAGTTTAATAAATATTTCACGTCTTCTTGTTTTATAAATTTTACATTGATATATTGATATGGGTATTACATAAATTAGAAATACATAAAGACCCGCATGCAAAAATATTATTATTTTTGAAATAAATTGTTTTATAAATAAGAATAAGGTTGAGGAATTTTGAACATATTTATCCGCTTTCATTTTCTGCTATTTGAATACAATGAATTTAATCTGCAAATTGCACGTCGTAAGAGGAGACATCAAGATGGTCCTACTTTCCAATTCGATTTATGCAGTCAATTTTGGCATGAGATTTTTGTTCTTCTAATAAAATCATATTTTTTTGGCAAGTTGTTGCCTGTTTTGGCGCTACTATTATATACAATTTAATTACATCACCCACTCAAAGAGATTAATAGAAATCTAATACAACTAGAGATAACACAATTATTTATCTGTCATGGCCGCCATCTCCATCCTATCTCGTTTTTCTTTTTAATTTTTTATTAAAAAGTAAGACATAGATTATTATCTTGTCCATTTATTAAAGTTTTTATGTATAATTAATTAATATTTATCTTTATAGAATCACATGCTTTATCAGGATTATTAAAAAAACACTTGATCCCATCAAATGAAAATTCCATTTGTTTGGCAAGATTTTAGACGACGCATAAGATGTCAATAACATCTAAAATGATTCTTTAAATTTACTCTTGGGATGGATCTCGTTGCACAATTGGGAGATCACATCAGCCAAAAATATTTATATAAAAACAAAATTTGACAAGTTGCAATCGAAGCAAGGTGGCAAGTGGGTGTAGTTGAGAGTTGAGAATAATAATTATTTTAGATAATTGAGAGCAAATCGTCAAAAATTCAAGAAGCAAAGATTGTTTTTAAGTTCTATTTAATCCAAATCTTACTTCCTTCTTGTCTTTATGTGACGATGGTCCTACCGTCCATTCTGGTTTCTGGCTCTATTTTACAAGGCCAAAATCATATCATGTGTGTCAAGTTTCGTAAATGATACTTGAGTTGGAAAGATTACAAGAGTGATACCTTTGTCTTTATTGATAAGCCAATATTTTTTTATATAAAAATTAACAAAAATATATTTTAAAAGATCCATTTGCATACAGGTTTGAAAGTATTATTTCTAAAATCTTCTGGACCAAAGAAGTGGGATTACATAAAATTGTAGGTGCGTCTTCATATGATTCGATCGTAGAAGCTTCTAACTAAAATGTAAAAGAAAAGTAAGATAACGTCCTAGAGGTTTCGTCAGTAATATTCGATTCTAAAAAATTCTTAAAAAAAATCAAGTACAAGGGCAATTTTATTATTTCATATTTTATAAGATCATATAAAATGAATAAATAGTAAATAAATCGTGAAAAACTCCAGCCCTAGGCCGTGAAAATGTCACTGCTAGAACCACATGACAAGTATGAGATTGTCCCATTCGGAACTATTGGCTTGTCAACTTTTTAAATTCACTTTGTACTGGTGTGCTTGATTCTTTTAAAACATAAATCAAATCATTCAAAATTACAATTTAGTTTGGTCAAAATTACATAAATCAAATGATCTAGTTGGTACCAATTTCAGTTATTTTAATTCTAAATCCAGATCCTACTTTTATAACGAAGTATCTGAATCCACTAATCTCTGCCAGTTAGAAAACCTATCAACTTACACAATTTGTAATGTTGACTCTGGTCAACGTCAAAATTTAATGTCCATCAACATTGAGCGGTGTTAACCAATGAAAATCTGCCACGTCAAAAGGTCAAATGAATCAAGATCGTGTACAAAACGGCCATGTTACATTTTAATAATATTAAATATAAAATAATCTAAAGGCAAGTGTGTCGACAAAAGCCAAATGGTGGGAATATGCCAAATTCTTTAATAGATAAATGAAGAATGTTTCTAGCAATTACATGGCTAATTTTTATATTAATTAATATTTTATTGATCTTGACTTAAACATGTTATATATAAATATATAGATTTCTCTTTTTAATTTCATAAATATCTATGACTAGATATTATTTTAAAATAATAACCATAAGAGTAAATATAACGTTACACATGCAAATAATATTTTGGCCAAACGGTCGTTTCCCACTCAAAGTTTGATAAAATGATAAAACTATCCTTTAAATTCTAAAACGTCAAATTTTAACTCATTATTCAGTTTTACTAGTGAATTTCATTTGAGTTTAGTAAAAATGATTGTTTTGTTTTTTGATTGAAAGTATGAAACTACTATCAATACTTAATATAAATATAAATGACTATTACATCATTACCAATTTAAAAATTCATCATTTAGATCATATATGAAAACTCTAATCAAATTTAAAAATATTACATTTTGTTTAGTTTTTTAAAAGCATAATTGTCTCTTTTTTTTAATATTGAGGGGCATATTTACATTTTAAAAAACCCCAAACATGTTTTGCATTTCTAAAAGCCCTTAAAAATTTTATTACCACTATAACAGTTTTAAAAATAAGAAGTATAAAGAGAATAAAAAGAATAAAGGGATAGAGAGAATATAAAGAATAAGGAGAAAAAAAGAATACAAAGAATAAGGAGAAAAAGACAAATAAAAAATCTATGCAAAATTATGTTTATGTCTTTTCACTTAATAAAATTTATTAATGGAAGTGGATAACGAATGAGAATTTGGTCCTTTGAAACTTAGACGGTGAGCAATTTTGACTTCAGCAAACTTAGGGTTGGTCAAAATTTTCATTCTTTATGAATGTCCTATTGAAATGCATATATGAATTTACATAAGAGTATAGATAGAAACTCTGTGTCCTACTCATACTGCGCCTTAATGACCCTTTTATATTCAAAACTTTAAAAAACAATTTTGCCACCCTCCACTCAAATTAAGTGTGAAAAAGCATTCAAGAAATCTCTATTTGACTTTAAATCTGAATAATAATTCTTTTTTGTTATCTTTACTTTTCTTAATTTTTTATTTGTTCTTCTTTTCATCGCCCTTTCATATCAAATCACCACCCAATCAAATTTTGTCTGTTCCCCTAAATCTAACTCACCTAAACTTCTCATCTCTTGCCAACAATAACTCTCTCTTAACTGTAATGATTTCTCTTCCATGTCTCCTCTTAGAAAACATCATTTACATATATATGGAATTGTAAATGATGGAATTGAGTCCCACATTACTTAGATGAGTAGCTTCACCGTGATTTATAAACATCCTTACTTTATTAGTGTATAAAGAGATAGCTTGAAGTGTTGGACTTACTTTTTCCCTTTTTATTCCATTATTTTTTTTATTAAATAATATTTTTAAAGGCTAACTATTACTATCTTAAATAATGACCAACGTTCATGTGTTTTGAATCATGGAGAGCTGCTCTAAGTCATACATAAAAATCCATAAGGATAATGATCTTTAGTCATGCCTCAAGCTATTACTTCTCAATGTCTTATGTTGTTCTAAGTAAAGTTTGAACTTATCCAGGTTGTTGTAACACTTCATTATGGAAGTCTTGTCTTTTAGACGAAAGTGCTACTATTTAAATCCATTTAAAGAAATAAAAGGTAATTAAAGTTCCCAACATTTCTATATTACCCACATGTCCTATTAAATAAATAATATTCAAAATTATCCCAAAATGTCAAAAAATTCAAAAGGAAACATCATCCAATGTATGTGTACAAATTAAAAAAATCAAAATACAAAAGCATTAAAACCAACATTGAGATCCCTTCATCTATCACTCTAAGCTGACCTATTGTCATGTTAGCTGCTAAATCATCACCCACCTGCAAAATTAAACGAAAAAGGGTGAGTGATAAGTACTTAGGACATAAGAGCATTTGTCTTGCATCCCAATTCATGTTCTCTCTCATCATTTAGGGTTCATCTCTAAACCTTATTTTAGATGATGTGGAATACACCATTTATAAAAAATTCAACGCCAATGGTGAAAGCATTGTCTTAAAAATCATGTAATTCAATGTTGATCTATAGACTCTCTAATAAGCTAGTATTGCAATTGTAGCTCCTTGCCCAACAACCATTCACGCATAGACTAACATAATTAGATCATTTTGTCATCTAATATCTTTATGAGGTTAAGATATAAAAATAATGTATACCTCAAGAAATCTCTAATATCATAGACTAACCTCTGCATCAAAATCATATAATATTAGATTGAGCAACAACCTAATTCCATTGTGAACACAAATTTTGGTGTTTGTTGATATTCATCTATATGAAACAATCCCATCCTAAGATATCTTGATAATAAAAAATTACATAAAATGTAGACCATACAAGGTTCATGAGTATACCTTACATGTGATGGATCCATCAGTCTTTACATGGCATAAATTTCCACCTCTAACAAGACGTTTTTCACCCAAACATAAGGTAGCACTAATGGTAATCCACATGAGGTCAAATCTAGAAGCCACCTTGTGCAAGAGACATTTTTAGAGTTATGGTACATCCTTTAGGTAAGAAAGAAAAAAGAGATCTTGGACTATAGCCTAAGAGGTGGAAAAGATCTCTTTAAAGAAGGAAAATAAGCTCTTTCTTGGTTCTTCTAAAAAGTAGCAAAATTTTCTTTACATAAAAATTGACACATGGTCATGTGTGTAAGACATATATGGTCGTGTATGTTTTATTTGGGGTAACAAACGATAATATGCATTAGTAAGTACATAAGTGTATGCAATCCTATGTATAGGCATATGTCTAAGGCACATGGGCATGCCTTGCTTGTTTATCATATTGAGATTTGCATGATGATGCAATTAGATAAAGATTGCAAGATAATTTCCACTCATGTGGATGCATGCCCTTGTGTGCAAAACACACAATCAAGTGTAGGCTGAATTTCTCTTATTTTAACCTCATCTAACGTCTAAATGAATCAGATTTGAAAAATAACTTGAACAACCATCAACCTAGTCCAATACAAAAATGTAACCAAGCTCAAATATCTAATCCACTTTCAACCTCATTCAAATGGATTCAATAAGTCCTTAAAAGATTCCTTTATAACTTTCATCCCTCAGGTTTAGTTTAATTTGGATTGCAAACCATGTTAAATCTAAATAGTACACGAGATATAAAATCAATTATCCAAAATAAGGACCTAATTTATCTCAAATCCAATTACTCCTTAAATCACTCAATCTTTTTATATGTGTGACCTAAAAGCTCTTTAACAACTGGATAATGTATAATCTTGTTTCATGTCATTACTATCCAACTCAATATTCCACTCTAGCAAAATTTACGACCTTCATACATTGAAGTATTAATGTTAATTCATAGCATATTAGTAAACAATTACTTATACAATATAAATTCATTCATTATCTTGTATTTTTTAAGGCTAAGGCATAAACACATGTCTACTTTAAGTGTTCCTTGCTATTAAAAATCTAACAATCAATTAAATGACTAAATACCAATAGATTAAACAACAACTTTATCCTATTGTGATCACACGTTTAATGGTCATCAACACATGTTAGTATAGACCCATTAAAGATAAGGTCTTCTATTCTTAGATGTGATAAATCCTATGTTGAATCACTATAGTCTTTGCATAAATCCTAATATACCTAATCACCACTCTTATGACACCCTTGTTATGGTAGTAGATAGAGTCAAACTATATTATTCCTTGCATGAAACAATCTCACAATCTTTTAATCTAAGGATCACATGTATCTTTGTTTTCTAAAAAAGATATATTTCATAAACATTGGTGTAACCAACTATATGAAGTCATTTTGGTGAGTTCATGTTCAATAAATGTGTCTAGTATACAATATGCACTCATGTGTTACACTAAGCTATAGTTAACAACTTTAATATATGTAAATTATCACCACTTTTCTATAAAGTGTCAATACTATGATAGTCTCATCTTCATTACCTGCACTTTGAGTCAAGGTAATGTCACGCCTATAGGTAGTTTCTAGAATGGTCACCTTAATAAGTACATAGGGAGAGTACGATTATACCATTTTATTCTTTAATTCGGTTCAACCATTTTAAGGACATTTATCCTAACATTATTACAATAATGGATAACGAGTGTCATTAAAAGTATCCATAAATGACATTATTAATGAACTAGTATCATCAAGATAATTGACTCTAAAGCATCAACCTCAACAACTATCACATTAAATACATTAGATTACATGTGTTATGCTAGTAAAATGTAAGACTGAGACAAGGTTATCTTTGTTTGAGTATAAGTCAAGGCCTAGTTTAGGTGTAGAAAATACCTTACTATCAGAAGTGATTGATACCTTGCTAAGAAACTAGCATTCACCCGTTGTTTTTCAATGTTTTGTAGGTAATAAGTAGTTGGATAGATTGTAGTAGTAGCCGACCAAGGGCATGAGAGAAAGGAAGATGTATTTTAAATGTTAAGTTATGATTATGCAATTCTACATTTAAACTTAAAGACATTGTGTTATTAGAGAATCTATGTTTAAACAAAAAACATTTGCATGTATAGGTATAAACTAAGTAAACGTTTATTTAGTTTCTTGTTAAGAGTTGAAGAAGAAATTTCCTTTTTAAATTTACTTACCTTTAAGGAGTATGAGTTTTATATTATTGGACAACCTTCATGTCTGAATTTTTTAGGTTTGTCCTTTAGGGATACTTAGAAGGTATATGACTAGAAAGGGTGTTACAAAGTTCTTGTAGACACTTCTCTTGTATATTACTGTACCTGATTTTATATAAATTAATAATATGATTTTAATCAAAATAACTAATATTTTCAACAACACAGCACAAATACCTAAAGTTGAGCTGAAATATCGCAACGGAAGAAAACTGTGGTGAATATATATTAATATAGCCTTAAAAACTTTCTTTTATATACTGAAAAATATATACAAAGTATGTGTGTGTTCATACATATGAAATCACTGTGCATTCCCATGTATATACAAAACTGAAAAAACATGCAAACCAAAAGCATGCTACAAAATTGAAAACAGAAAGTTGGATCTTAACGGGTAGCCATCTCCTCCTCTTAGCCCATCATGATATTGACATACAAGAGAAAAGAAAGTAGGGAGTGACTGATAAATTCATCTAGTAAGTGTTTTTCATCTCTGACCCTAAACAAATCCTCCTTTGAGGCTTCTCACTGTAATCAAATGTTGAAAACATACATACTCACTGGAGAGAAACCAAACTAGTTCTCACGTGCTATTCTGAAATACATATTTTGTTTTGGTGTTCATAATCGGTGATTCACGTATCATTAAGTGATTTTCATGCATTCTAAATGTTTACTGTTTTACTGTTTCTCACTTATTAATCATAACTTAATCATACTCTACTGTGGATATCATGTGAAAACGACATGCTATAAAATATGCTGAAATCATGTTTAAATCTTGGCCTATTTACTGAAAATAATTGTCTGAAAACTGTTTACTAAAAAAATACTATTGGATCTGAAGATCCTAAAATCATCTAAAAATTTGATATAAAAGCTGTTGAAATACTAAAAATTTGTATCTGAAAATTGTGTATTCGATGATACCTACTATGCTACGCAGACTAATAAATATAGGGCTTCAACACCTTGGCTATGTGAGTTTTCTATATAAACACGTGCTAAAAACTATCTAAGACACGTACTGCCATTGAATCTAAAATTTGAATCTGATTGCATCATATTGTAGTTAATCATATCATCTTAAGCTGTTAACTGGGCACACCAGCACATGCCTATATATAGTGGTTAATATGGTCATAGACCCTAATGCTGGCTCCCATAAGGGTATGTTGAAACTTAGAGGCACCTATTCGCATTCACCCCTAAAATCGATGTTCAAATCATCGTGTTTTTTTACTAAAAATATGCATTTGGATCCTTAGATCCCTTTCTGAAAATATTGTATGACATGTCATGTCATGATGTACACATGATATATTATGTATGCTTATCTGATTTCATTTCACTGATTTATACCAATTATATGGCTTTTACTATGCATTATGCTTATTTTCTTCTTTATATCTCATTTCCGCTTGACGAATGGGCGTGCGTGTCTAAGTGCACGGGTGTGTATAAGCTTGCACAGGTCGTGAGCTAATCGTGCATACTGGTCGTGCTAGGTTCTGTGATTTCTCTTTTTCTGTGCATGCACGATTGTGACATGAATATGCACGATTGTGACTCTGTATTAATCGATCCTACACGGGTACGTGAACACGAATGTGACCAAGAGAAACACCATATGCACGGGCATGCGCTATGAGTGCACGGTCATGTATCTACTCTACTTCAGTGTAGTCATGGTTGGTCATGTTTATTTCCATCTAATTTCCATACCAATCATGAATCAATCGATTCTCACACCCAAAACACTTCATAAACATAAGCTTATTCCATCCATAACACCAAATCAGTTATTTAATCATTTCCACATCTCAAAATCATATACATATATACATATCTCATACTCATCAATCATACATGCATAATCAACATCATCATCACCTCAAAATCATCAAACATGCAGGGAAACATCACAAGCATGCTAGAATCAAGCTCAACTCAGCAAAACAAGCATCATACACATGTAAGGAACAAGGGAAATAGGTAAGAAACACCTACCTCTAGCCATGACGAATTCAACTTCTCTCTCAAGGAAAATCTCACTCTCTAGCTTAGTTAGAAGGTCCTGGATGCTAATCTTCTCTTTTACGATTGTTGGTATCTGGAAATCAAAGGGAAACTTTAGGTGAAAATGATTGGAAATGAGATAAGCTCAACTTAAAACTAAGGTGGCTAATTTTGATCGCACGCACAAGCATGCACCTCAACATGCATGGTCGTGCATAGTTGAAAAATTGCACTAATGTCATTTTCTTGCACTTGCATGCAAATCCTTTCAACATGATCCATGCAAAAGCCACCTAACTCTGGAAAAACATCTATTTCACCCATAAACTCTCTCACAACCCTAGTATTTTTATCAATTCTCATTCTAACCTTATATTAGTAGCCTAAAAGACAATTCTAACCCTGGGATGTTACAATTCCTACATAAGTCTTACATTTTGCAACTTCTTCGCTTACCGTCCAACTGCTAGTTCGCATGTCTATACCAATTTTCCAAAAATTCTAATGCTTGAACTACTTTGTGATGGTTTAGTAAAAGTGGTTTGGGGAAGTTGGTGATAACTTCTTCAAGATTGTTAAATGGTAGTACTAACTTCTTCACTGTGAAGTTGGGGAAATTTGTTGGTTAGAATGCAAAGGTTTTCGAGATCAAGGTTTTTTACATTGAACTAATATGTGTAACTTTCAAGGTATAATAATATATTGAAGTCGTTTTTTTTTAGGGGTCTTAGGCATAGGCCTATATGACTTATGCCTTAAGCCAACTTTGATTATATGTAACACTAGTTATAAGATATTATCCTTATGTACAAGAAATTAATAATAAATATTCTCATATAATGTTAGCTTTATGACATAACCCTATTACACAACTGTTTAAATTTGGCCGCATTCAGTTTTCAAAAAATTATTGAACCCTCAAAATTATTAATTATTAAAGGTATATTATAAAAGAAATAAAAATTCATTAACATTGTATACGTATTTCTGAGTTTTTACTGAGCAAAAGAAATGCTTGATATAATTGCCTTTCCACGCCTCAACTTGGCATTTGATATGTGTATAAGCAGGCAAAGGAAACAAAAAGCATAAAATCAAGAGAAATATGACCAATGATGTTTAACGTTGTAATGAAGACAAATACCCGTGAATAGCCAATATAAGAGGTTGTAGCGAGACATGGAAAAATGAGTCCAAAAATCACTTAATCCCAATCAAGGTTTTTTTAAATGATAAAAGTTATATCCATCAGATTTTAATTCAATTAACTTTTTTTGGTATCAACACATTCTTAATTAAAAAATAAAAAATATATAAAAATATTAAATATTATTGAATATTAAATAAATTAAAAAATAGCACAATAACATTTTAAATTTAATAAAAATAAAAAAATTGACCATCGACGGTGGTGACGAAAATCATATCAAGTGACTAGAAAAGACTATCTGATTTGATTGACAACCAAATCTGATTATCTTATTTAGCGAAGATGGCTAGATCTGATTGCCATAATTTTAGTCGAGACTCAAATTTGACTATTTTCGTTATCAATGATGGTTGAAAACAACTGTTAGATATAAGACTAACTCTTTTTTATTGTTTTTGGTTATTTTTAATGACAAAAATGATCAAATTTAGTTGTCTTTATTAAAATCATAATGATGAAATCTAATCATTTTTATCAAACAAAATAGTCGAATTTGATCGCTAATCATCTAGCTATTTGATTCGATTTTAAATGATTATCACCGTTAGACACTACCAATGATGTGATAGATTTTTCAAAAAAAAAATTAATTTTATGATCTTTTTATTATATTTTATTTTATTTTAATATTTTTGTTTAAAAATAAGAGTGCATAATATTTAACTTTTTAAAAGTAGGAGGGTAAAGGCATTTGAGAAAACTTGGGTGGGATTAAGTCCTGTAGCCTTTAAAAAATAAGAGGGTGGTTTTCTTATGCCGGGGCCGACGAGGGTTGAGATGGTCGGTCTAAAATAGGAATGTGACAAACAAATACACGGATCTTAGACGCACACAAACGGATGTTCATCATGTCAGAACCTTAAATGCTCCAAAAACCTAAATTAGGGGAGATATTTTTTTTTTTCCTTATTTATTTAATAATAAAAAATTAATAATGACAGTAGTGATAAAGTCAGCTGACAATTGAAGCCTATGTCGGTAATTTCATCATCTTCAGAACAAAAACAAGCACCGCTAAAAAACGGCGCGGACTCTCCCACTTGCTGCCGCTCGCTTGAAAACAGAGCAGGCTCTCGCACTTGTTTTAATTAAAAATCCGTTTTCACCTCCCCGGGTCTCCATTACTTTATTCAAAATTTTATTTCAAATTCTCCACCGTTTAATGTAAACGCTTCCATCAACTTCGCAATAGCGGCGCTCTTCTTCTTATCCTTATATAAACTCTTTCAACTCCACATTTTCTTTCTTCAGAACCAAGAATTTCAGCCACCATTTGGCTTAAGTTTTCCACTTCTCTAGAGAAATATCTTTGAGCTTTGTCATGTGCTGTTACCTTTTAAAGGTGGCGAACAAGAACGAGAACACTTTTGATCATCATCGTCCTCTGGTTGATAATGAGTTTCAATATCAACCCTTGGATGATTATCAATTATCTAGCGGTGGCGGCGCTAGGGGTGATGAGACGTGGATGTTTTCGAGGGCGCGCAGGGAGAGGGAGATGTCGGTTATGGTGTCCGCTCTGAAGCACGTGGTGGCAGGAGATGATTGCGTGCAGCTGCTGCAGCACGACGGTTTTGATGAATTAATGGATAATATGAACGTTGCTTCGATTGAAAGCTCCCTGCATGGCCATGGCTCCTTTTCTTCATCTTCTTCATGGAGTGGCCACAAAAGAGGAAGAGAGGAAAAAACAATGCAGAGTTCTCAAGATTTTTCTTCTCTTAATGGTAAAATTTTGAAAAACTGTTTTTTCTTTTTCCTAATATTTAAGAAACTAAATGACTTTATAAGACTTTATATGCTTCCGTTGTATCTTATCTTAAACCAGAGAACTATTTAAATTCTGTATCCACCGGGTCCTAATTGGTGTAATTCTTGTTACTTTCATCCCAACAGAAAACTCAACAACAGCAATGCAAGCAGAAATTACATCATACAACACAAAATATGAATACAGAAGCAATAATGGCAATCAAAATAATAACCCCACCGCCAATAATGTTCAAGAGCCAAGTAGAAGATACAGAGGGGTGAGGCAGCGGCCGTGGGGGAAATGGGCGGCGGAGATAAGAGATCCATTCAAGGCTGCAAGAGTGTGGCTCGGCACATTTGACACGGCGGAGGATGCAGCCAGAGCGTATGATGAAGCCGCTTTACGGTTCAGGGGCAGCAAGGCGAAGCTAAATTTCCCTGAAAATGTCAAGCTCCGATCACCACCCCACGCTGCGGCAACCGCTGAGGCGGCGTCAACCCAGTTCATTATTTCTGATTCTGCACCAACCCTTTTGACCATTCCCTTATCCACCGGCCCTAATCTTCATTCTCAAGAGAGGGCTCCAGCCCCTATCGTTTTGGACTTTGCTGAATATCAGAGGCAGCCTGTGAGTTTGTCTGAGCAGCTTGTGTTTTCTTCTCCATTGGCTTCTAATTTATCACCGCCGCAGTTGGTGCCACCGCATTTCATGTTCCGGCCTCGGCCTCAGCATCAGCCTCAGTCGCAGTCTCATCATTTCATGCCAGCCTCCACTAGCGGTGGTGAAAATTTTCAAATTCCTTCATGGATGGGCTCCCATCATGATCCTCCCAGTTCACGGTAAATTTTTGGTTTCTATATTATATAATATATATAAAAAAAATAACTAGTTAGTGTTTTTTTTTTTTTTTTTAATACTAAATACAGTTATAGTCAATTCTCCATTTTCATACATGAATAAAATCATAGTCTGATTCGAATTACTGACCCGTAATTCTTTTTAACAATTAATAATAATTTTTGAATGCGTCAGTGGATTTAAATAGTGTACAAATCCGCAAGAGAAACTGGCAATGTGTCAGGTTGAACAATAAAACAAACAATATCTCCAATTTAAGCCATCCGAAATTAACACGGTACGAGAAGAGAAAGATGACAGTATCTGCAAAATACCCATTTACTTGGTGGTCGGCCATTTTAAGAGATTAAAGTCTCCGCATCATATTGACTACTAACATCATTGAAAAGTTCATATATGGCCTGCTCGATAAAGCACATTACCTACTAAATTTTAGGAATGACTTCAGCCGACGAAGTCGACAGAAAGATAGTATTAGGTAGGCTGACTTGAATTATAAACGGTCGAAATATCATTCATTCATTCATTTCAACAATAGTCCCGTGGAACCAGTGGTGCCATCCCAGATTGACCATCTAGCTAAAACAGATAAATTGAATCGCTTGTACTAACTACTAATATCATTAATATCATACTTACACAAAGTACAGAGTCAATACTTTGAATCTGACTGTCCTCATATTTATAGACAACAAACTTAAAAAAATGATTTATTAATTTCATCAGCTCTTTACAATGCTTTTCAGAAACTAGTAAATAATCCATTAAAGTTGTAAGACCCTTTCAAATTATCAAAAACCCTTGCAATGTTTCTCTTGAAAAGAGAAGAATAAAAGGCTCCTATTTAGAAATTTGACACTTCCCAATTTCTTATCGCTAGTAATATTAGTCATGAAATTTCTTTCTCTATGTTTTTTTTTTTTTTTTTATCCTAAAACAGTACTGGTCATAGCATTATCCATCCATGAAATCAATGGAAAATAATCTAATAAGAGTCTAGACATCAGTAAGGTTACTTGACCAGTACCTTAACTATTACTAATATACTTGGTTGATAGCAAATAAGGTATCACTAGACAACCAGGTTGATTCTGGCACTGGCGATTACCTATATCAGAACCTTAAAGAAAGCATGAAAAATAATAAATGAATCAAGTGGAAAATTTTAATTTCTTTCCACAGCTCCTACACAAGCCCAATGAGGTTTTTGCTTTGGACAGCGGTAACAGTATGAACGGATATTATACAACAATCTTTCAGTTTTAGGAAACAAATTCGAGATCTATATTTCCTAACCTCCGACCAACAAGATAACTTCAAGAAAGAACCTGATGATAAAATGCATGCTTGATCAACCTGGTTAAAGTTGAATTCAAATGGATTAAGATCACAAATGAACCCTATCAAACATAACAAAGACATCATGTCACTATAGACTTCTGTCATATAACATGGAAATACATAAAAATGCAGAAAAAGAGACATCTACCTGAAAATTGGCTGATGTCATCATCATCAAACTTTGAGGGCAGCTTTGTGAACCATAGTTTCTTTGTGGATTTGATGGCAACTTTTCTCAATGAGATCAAGGAGCTTCTCCAAGTTCGTTGCCCATGAGTTGAGAATGTCGTTGCTATCCTTGGCTATCACAAAAGAGACTATTCCCTTTGGCCTGTCTATTTTAGCCACCAGTGCCTTGGACACAACCATATCTGACAGATGCTTCTCCGCATCCTGAATTTAAATGCATTATAAAGGCTTGATATGGATCACACAAATATTTTGTGAAGAAATTACAAATTCATGCAGCTGTGATATCACAGTAAGCATTAATTAAACATGTATTTCTCTTCTTTCTCTGTTTGCAAAAGTGAGTCACAGCAGAAATTTCACTATTTGGAAATAATTTTAGGTGTCAGAAGTATAAGCAATTATTAAAGAGGTCATTTTTTCAGGATGCTTATATGCATGTAATTTAGAAAATCACCATATTTGAAGACTTCAGACATTATCTTTTTCATTGGAATGTGACCACTGCCATTTGATTTTGAGCAATGAAAATGTTGAACGGTTATTTCATTAATTAGGATTTGGACTTCAACAAAAAGCAATTGTCAAAAAGATCTAATTGGCAATGCAATTAAATTGCAACAAGAACCAGAACCATCTTTTGAGGGTTATATGTTGACAAAACACAATTAGTTGTTGGTACACCAAACTATTCCAAGTAAAATTAACAAAATATAGATTTCTTCCTTAAATCCACACACCCACACAATGTTAACAAAATTTCTCATGGATATAGTCTGACAGAAGAAAATACTATATCAAGACAAACCTGGATACTGAGACACAATTGCTCCGCAAGTCTTGTTAAGGTAATCCTTGAGTAGTACTTTGAAACAACAAGAATATTCTGACAAAAACATCAAGTACCTTGCTAATGAATTATGGGGGTGAATGAGGAAAAAAAAGAGCTAGTAACTTTGGCCTAAGCCAGAACTCACATGTTCAATTATTCTCTGTCTTAAATCCTCAGCAGCTTTGGGACCCAAAGGTCCTCCGAGCATGCTATTTTCATTAAAAAACTCCTTCTCATACGTATTCCAAAGAGATGTCCACAGGATGACCTCCATTGTGATCAACTGTTTCAAAAGCAATCTAACGAAGAAAGGCCAAATAAAGGTAGACATCAATTAAAATAATATCATATGTTAAACCCTAGAGCAAGAAGAGATTCAAGAAAACACTATTTACATGAAAGATGTACCTAAAATTAGGAATTTCCGAGAGATTCTTATCCTCTAAGGTGGAGTTCAAAAGGCTTGACTGCATAGGATCATGTGGTGCTAACACCAAATACCAACAGATTTTCCTCAGGACCTGCAAATTAAAAGTAAATAAATACACAATCACAAATTCTCAGCAGAGCTCAGTGAATGCATAACTTAGGACTAGCTTTACCGGTATCCACTGGTCTGGGTTCTCTCTGATATAAGGGATCTCATATATTGCCTTATAGCAGCGACAAATTTCAAGGTAATCATTGTTGTGAGAATAATACCTGTAAATATGAGAAATGTGCAAAAAGAAAGAAAGGTTGTATGACATGTTCCAAAAAAAGCAAGAGAAAAACAAAGGTAGCATTGCAAATTCCATTAGCAATTCAATGATTTAAAAACATATTCTATGGAAAAATAGCATGATAATATACTATCTCTAGTAAAAGAGTTAGTGTACAGGAATTCAGTTATTTTATTACTATCATTATCTTAACTATTATTTTATAAGGAATTCAGTTATCCTATTCCTTCCATGAACTTCGTAGATGTGCATGAAGTCCTTATCAACCTCTAGCATACTGCAATCAAACAGGATACAGGAAAATGAAGCTCAAGTTCCATTGGTGAAATTCTTATCTTTTATTTCATAGACCACTCAAACCAAGCATTATCAAACACCCTGAGCTAAACTAGAATTTTATTTAACAGGGTTGTCATAGGAGGCAAATGTCAGAAAATAACTTTATCTGTACAACAGGGCATCAAAGAATTTCACATCTCTGAAACAAAAGGGCAAATAGGTGGAAGTATCCTAAGCATCGCATGTCAACAGCTATATATAATTTGGTCTATACCTTACCAACAGGAACATTTAAAGTATAAATCTTGAAAGAACACCATTAACCATTCCACCTTTATCTAAGTTTTGATTGATTCAAAGACAACAAGATAAAACTCCAAAATTACTTCAATCCGGCCAAATCCAAACAAGTAGAATCTGTTTTCCAGCCTCTAAATAAAAGTATACATCTGCCAGAGCCTATGTATCTACAACATTATCACATTCAGATATCATATTTTTCCAGGTACTGCAGTATATGGGAACAACAATGTAAGAAGTATACCATAAAAGAAAGATTTAATTATAAAGCATGTGACTGTGCATGAATCATTTCTCCAAATTCTACACAAATATTGTGCAAAATAATCACATCTCAATCAAGAATCACATAAGAACTTTGTAAATATGATCACATATTTAATCAGACTATCCAAGGAAAAGAAAGCAAATATTGAACCAATAAATAAAATAAAATGCAGCTAGATACCTTATCATTAGTTCATAATAGATCCGCTTCAACTCCAATAGTGATGGTATATCAGCAGGAGCCTCTTCAACAACATTGTCACCTTCTTTGGGCTTCTTTTTCTCTTTTGAAGGATCAGCATCAAAAACTCTTGGACTAATCTTCCTAGACAGAATTTGCGCACGAACATAATCCTGACGATCTAAGCACAGGCGAACCTGCAAAATTCCATTTATCAGCATATCATAACCTTCATAGCGCAAAAAAGAATTACGAGCTAATAAATAAGCATTGATGATACTGAAAGCATGACAAAAAGAGTCCCATACTTGCTCAAGAATGAATGCAATTTTCTCGGTTTTTGCCATAGCACCAAATGTTTCCACCTGTAACTCACAAATTATTATACATAATACCATAGATAAATGAAAAATACTCAAAAGGCATCATCAGATACAGAAAATACTAACGGCGACTTCTTGCATAAGATCTGCTGCTTCAGCTATAAGACCCTGCTCTTCCTTAATCTTTGCAAGTTTTTTAATCAACCTTGCTCTCTCAATTTCAACATATATCTGCAACAGAGGAAGGACATTATTACAGAATACAACAGGTAGTGTTAAATTAATTAAACAAAAAAAACTTAAAGATTTATCGGCACGTATTCACCTTCCCTGCGGAGACATTGTTTAGTGTTTTAATGAGCTCTATGCGAGTATCAATATCCGGTGTCGCATCAATATATTGCATTGCTTGCTGGACCATTGCAGTTACAGCCTGCAGAAACATCCATCTCCAAACATCAAACATGTATCTCAAAAAGTGAACCATTTAAATTCCCCAATGATTTTAGCAACAAATGATTCTAACCAAATGGTTCACATTATACAAATAATTTGAAAAATACTTAATGAAATTCTAAAAGAACCATATAGAGATAAATACCAACACAAGGAGAGATAAAGAAGTTACAATTATTAAATAGCATTACCTCTGTTGTCATTATTCTTAAGCCCATACATGAAAGACATGCATGCACAAGGATATATTTAAAGATAAATAAATTATACAAGAATTGAAACATGCAATAGTATTTTATAGTCACATGCTACAGAATTTCTAGAGGTACTCATATATTGGGATATTATCATTGATCAGATAACCATACACAATTAGGAATAGAAAGCGACAGGAACACAAGAAAGTATCTCTAAAGACCATTAATGATGCATAGTATCCAACATTCTTCCAGACACTAAATCATAAGCAAAAGGCATATCAACAGTTCTATTCTCTTGTGATCCCTCTTATTTTCCCCTTTTAATAATGAGATTCTTTAACCATTCCTACAATTTTCCTAGGCTCAAAACAAGGGGCTACTCCCAGAACCTACAACCTTGGTAGTTGAAAACTTGAGAGATATAATATCCCAAGTGGTTGGTCACAAGGAGATATGAACCCTAGTACTCTAAGTTGAGTCAAGGGCCTTTACCACTAAATCCAGCTCTTGGGGAAGTGCATCTCTATAGTATTTTTGTAAATGATAATGACTGAGAAATTTTGTCTGAGCCTCACCATGGACCTAACAGCTCATTTAAAATTAAGAAATAATACTAATAATTCCCTTTTCCAAGGGTCATGAACTAAAACATCAATATGAACATGTAAATGCATCAGTCTAATAATGGCATACCACATAGTATCTCAGCTTTGTACACAATTAAAAAAAAAAAAAAAAAAATCTAGAATAGCAGAAGCTGAAACTTAAATGAACTAGCAAATAACATCTATCAAGTTACATTCATCAGAAATCTACCAAAACAATAAATTAATAAATAGTTTTGCAATCTGTTAACATAAACAGAAAAACACAAACACCTTCAATTCAACTACACAGTTATAAATTCACATTGTAAATAGTTAATTTACTTACAGGACTACAATACAAATACTTTACCAATAGCATTTGCATTGCAAATTTCTGTACATAACCATTAATAAGAACACAATTGAACCCTCAAAATCTAGGAATTCTGAGATATTAGATTAGATTTTTCATATAATAAATATTATTTATTTAAAATCTATCTTCTTATCTGCTCTAGAATTTATCTTTCCTTTTATTTTGTTTTTGATAGACTTATCCTAGTTGGTAATTATCTATCTAGGAGAACTCTGTATATTAGTTAGCATTGTAGCAATATAAATAAAAAAAGAGAAAAAATCAGTAAGCTATCACTGCTTTTATGGTATCAGCACCAGGTTGCCTAACAGGTCTCAAATAGAAGATGGTAAAAACAACCATGATGACTGGTCCTGAGATCCTGCTATTTCTAGGGTTCCCACTATTGATCCCACTACTGATGATATACCTTCACTGCCTGAGGCTTTATCTTATCAGACTGAGGTTCAGCAGCTTTTGGCTATGGTTCAAGGTAGCATTGATCAAAATGTAATACAGATAACAATCCATAAATTGAATGGTAAGAGCTATCTACCATGGTCTGAGTCAATGAAGATGATTGCTCGTGTACAAGGAAAGATGGGTTATTTAACTGGTGTAACTAAGGCACCCAATGAGGATGATCCAACCTATCCAAAATGGGAGGCAAAAACTATTACAATCACGTCTTGGCCATTCAATTCAACAGAGGCAGATATCAAGCAATTGTACCTCTTCCTTCGTACAACAAATTATAAATGGGATGCTGCCAGAGATACCTACTCTGATTTCGGTAATTCTGCTCAAGTTTTTGAGTTGAAATCAAAATTGAGAGAAACCAAATTTCACACCAAAATTCAAGTATTTAAGAAAGACAATGGTAGGGAATATTTTCAATCAAACCTAGGAAGCTATTCCATAAAAAATAGTTTTGTCCACCAGAGTTCACGGGTGAATACGCCACAATAAAAAGGTGTGACTAAAAAAAAGAATAGACACCTTCCAGAAGTGTCTCTTGCCTTAATGCTCGCAATAAACTTGCCAAAGTATCTTTGAGGTGAGATTGTTCTTACAGCCGCTTACCACATTAATAGGTTACCAACTAAGGTCCTAAACATTAAGACACCACTCTTACTTTTCCTTCAACCTCTTCCTAGGTTTAGACATCTAAATTCACTCCCACTAAATAAATTTGGATGCACAAACTTTGTACATATTTTTTCACATAAATGCAGAAAGTTGGACCCTAGGGCAGTTAAGTTTGTTTTTGTAGTATATTTTCCTACACAAAAAGGCTTCAAGTGTTTTTTTTCACATACACAAAAGTTTTCTGTCTTTAAAGATGTCATATTTTTTAATCACAACCATAGTTCCAAAATACTCCTCTTCAGGAGGAGATATTAGGTGAACAAAATAGTGTTTGGGAAGCACCTATACCAATGCCACTGTCATCATCTTGGCATGTGACACCACCTATAGAACAACCTGAACATTTAGAAGTTACATCTATAAGACCTAAAGATTTAGAACCGGGGGGAGGATTGACATGATTAAAACAACTAAGCTTGAAAATCTATTCCTGAAAATGTGAAACTCAACGTAGTATACCTACTAATGACACTCATGGTCAATCACAACAAGAAATAATGCATAAGTCGCAAGCAGCAAGGTACAAATTCTTTAGTTCTTGAAAATTTTGTGGTTGATGACAGTATTTACCTACCAATTGTTCTGAGGAAAGGGGTTAGATCGTATACTTTACACGCTATTTCCAAGTATGTATCCTGTGATAAGTTATCTTCACAATTTGTTCATTTGCTTTTAATGTATCAAGAGTAAAATTGCCAAAGACAATACAAGAGGCTTTAGGTCTTCCTAAGTGGAAGGAGATGGTAAGAGAGGGAATGAAAGCCTTAAAAAAGTTTAAGACTGAATTCACCTAGAGGGAAGAGATTGTGGGCTGCACATGGGTGTTTACTGTGAACCATAGAGCTTATGGTTCTATTGAGAGATATAAGGTCTGGTTAGTTGCTAAAGGGTTTACTCAAACATATGGGGTAGACTACGAAGAGGCTTTTTCACCTATAACCAAGATGAATACCATTACAGTGTTGTTGTTCCTAGTTGCAAACCTAAACTAGCCTTTGCAAAACTAAATGTGAAGAATTCTTTTTAAAATAATGACTTTGTACATGAGCTTACCACCAAGATTTGAGGAAAATAACCTGGGTAGTCAAGTCTTTATATTGAATAAATCTTTGTATGGTTTAAAGTAGTAACCTAGAGCATGGTTTGAGAAGTTTACTGTTAAATGTTGTGTATATCTTGAATTAATGTAGATTACGATGTATTAGGAAGATATCAAAATATATTAGGAAAATTAGAATTTATTCCTTCTTAGGATTAGAATTGTATGATATATATATATCTATGTAATTTATCAATTAATACATATAGAAAAACATTATTTCTAAATTATTACATGGTATCAGAGCCGCAAGCCCTAAATTTTTTTCATAAACCCTAATTTTCCTAATTTTTCCGATGACAAACCCTAGCTCTTTCCGACGGAATTAGTTCCAAGTGTTCTCCGCCGCACGCGCCGATCATCTCTCCGGCTTGTTGTCACACCGATCTCCCTCTCCCGAGCACGTGAAGCCACACAACCATCACAAGTCAACTCAGACCTTGCCGATCTATTGATTCCGACGAAGATCATCCTCTTCTGATGCCGAAATATACTTTCCGGTCACCAGAAAATTTCAGATCTGTAGATCCAGTGCTGTCTTGTTTCTGATCACTTCCTGTGTGCACTTTTGCTCATGTTCAAGAGTGTCAATTGATTATCTATTGCTGTTGATTGTGTTCTTATCCAACCATGTCAGTTGAAAATACGAAATCAGGTTCGATTTTCAATTTAATTCTGCTCCAGTTATTACAAGTGAAAAATTGATAGGCAGTGTGAACTATACATCTTGGGCTGCTTCAATTGAACTTTGGTTCTTAGGACAAGGCTTTGAGAATCGCTTGACTACCAATGCTAATGATATACATGCTGAAAAATCTACGTGGATCAGAACTGATGCCCTCTTGTGTAGCATGTTATGGCAAACTATTGATCCTGTCCTTCACCCTATTTTTAAAGCATATCATACTTGTGTAGAGATATGGAATCAAGCTAAATTTTTATATACAAACAACATTCAGAGATTGTATTCAGTGGTATCCAACCTAGTTCTGAAACAACAAGGGCTAAGTATGTCTGACTTCATTGGTAGGATGGCCTCTCTCAAATCAGAATTCAACTCTTTGTTCCCAGCTGGTAAGACTATAAAAAAAGACCTAGCACAACAGGACAAATTCTTTATGGTCCTCACTCTTACTGCTATTGGACCTGATCTTGTGCCTGTACGGGATCAAATTTTTGCAAGTCCGTCAGTGTCATCTCTCAATGATGTGTTCTTTTGTCTTCTTTGAGTTTTTTCTCCAAGCATAGTCTCAGGATCATCAGCTTCAGACTCATCAATTTGGTCTCTCAGTCACAACTGTCCTCTAAGAATGAACTTAAAGATCGAGATGACAGAGGCAGACCTAAATGTACTTACTACAATAGGTGAGGACACACAAGGGATAAATGTTACAAATTACATGGACGACCACCTCGTACTGTCAATGTAGTACATGCAAATTCTCATGAAACCCGTTCAGAATCTTCTACAAAGCACTCACAGCCATCTATAACTTTAACTAGTGCTGATTTTGAAGACTATCTCAGGTACCAAGCATCCAAACAAGTTTCGTCGGCCACAACTTCTGTCTCACCTAAGGGTAATTCTTTTGCTCGCCTTAGTCAGTCTTCCTCTATTGGACCATGGGTTCTTGATTCAAGTGCCTCTGATCATATCTCTAGTAATCTTAACTTACTCTCTCATTACTCTAATTTTTCTATGTTATCGTCTATCATTTTAGTAAACGGATCCCAAACAGTGGCTAAAGCTATCGGACGAGTTCAACCTTTGCCATCGTTACCCTTAGAATCTGTTTTATATATACTTCATTGTCCTTTTAATCTTATTTCTGTCAGTAAACTTACCTGCTCTTTGAACTATTACATAACTTTTGTTCATGACTGTTTATATACAGGACCGACAGACAAGACGGATGATTGGCACGGGGCGTGAATCACAGGGTCTATACCATCTCACTTTGCCTTCCGCTTCTACAACTTGCCTCATTGGTGATGCTCCTGCTCTCCTCCATAGTTGTCTTGGTCATCCTAGCATATCAAAGTTACAAAAAATGGCCCCAGGTCTTTCTTCATTGTCTTCAATAAATTGTGAGTCGTGTCAGTTAGGAAAACACTTTTGTTCATCGTTCCCACAACGTGTCAATAATTGGGTTGCGTTCCCATTTGAAATCGTGCATTCTGATGTGTGGGGTCCTAGTCGTGTTACTTCTCTTTTAGGTTTTAAATATTTCGTTACTTTTGTTGATAATTATTTAAGGTGCACTTGGCTTTATTTAATGAAAAATTGTTCAGAATTATTTTCTATCTTCAAATCTTTTTGTGTTGAAATTAAAAATCAATTTCATACATCTAATCGAATGTTGAGAAGTGATAATGTCTGTGAATATTTTTTTGCATCATTTACTACATTTATGACAAGACAAGATTTTTTACATCAATCTTCTTGTCCTTATATCCCTCAACAGAATGGGGTTGCTGAACGAAAGAATAGGCATCTAATCGAAACTGTCCGAATACTTTTATTACATCATCATGTTCCAACACATTTTTGGGCAGATGTAATTCTCACAGCCTGTTATTTAATCAATCGGATGCCATATTCTGTCCTTCAACATCAGGTACCTCACTCTATTTTATTCCCTACTCAGCCTTTATATTATTTACCATCATGAGTTTTTGGGTGTACATGTTTTGTCTATAACCTATCATCTGGCCAAGATAAATTCTCTGCTCAGTCTACCAAGTGCATCTTTCTTGGTTATTCTCGTCTTCAAAAAGGGTATAAATGTTATTCCCCAAATACACATCAATATTTTGTATCTGTTGATGTCACGTTCTTTGAAGACTCTCCTTACTTTTCTCATTCCAAGTCAGACACTAGTCCACTCAATGAGCTTCTCCCATTGTCACATATTGAACTGTCCTCTGTGCCTTCCCATGCTCCTGTTACTCCCAATGAAGGTTCTGATGTCACTTCGTCAGATGTAGTCTCCTCAGAACTACTCTCATCCCTACAAATCATGACACGAACAATGAGGTCCAGCCTAACAATACGGCCCTGCTTGACTCACTTCCTGCTCCAGCTTCTCCTCGTCTCAACGTCCTGTCTCCTACTGATCAATTTCCAATTGCTATTTGTAAATGTATGCGCTCTATCCGTAATCCACATCCTATTTACAATTTTCTGAGTTATCATCGATTATCTTCACCCTTTTATGTTTTTGTTTCAACTTTGTCTTTTGTGTCTACTTCTTCCACCCTTCATGAGGCTTTGTCTCATCTTGGGTGGCGACAAGCTATGGTTGAAGAAATAGAGGTTTTGTATGCAAATGGTACTTGGGAGCTTGTTTCATTGCCACCGGGACACTAAAATTGGTTGTCGTTGGGTTTACACAGTCAAAGTTGGCCCTGATGGTCATGTTGACCGTTTAAAGGCTCGTTTAGTGGCAAAAAGGTATAATCAAATATATGGTCAAGATTATGGTGAAACATTTTCTTCCGTGGCCAAGATGTCTTCTGTTCGGTTATTCCTTTCTATGGCCATTATACGATGGTGGTCTCTTTATCAACTAGACATTAAAAATGCTTTTCTCCATAACACTCTTGATGAAGAAATATATATAGAGCAATCGCCTGACTTTGTTGCTCCGAGGGAGTCTCGTTTGGTGTGTAAGCTTTATCAATCATTATACGGTTTAAAACAATTTTCTCATGCCCGGTTTGGTTGTTTTAGCTCGGTTATTAAGGAATTTGGAATGGTTCGAAGTGAATCTGATTATTCAGTATTTTATAGACATACTCCACAGGAGCAGTGCATCTATTTGGTGGTTTATGTTGATGATATTGTTATTATAGGGAATGACAAGGATGGTATTGAACAACTTAAGAAACATTTGTTCAAGCATTTCCAGACTAAGGATCTAGGATTACTTCGATACTTTCTGAGAATAGAAGTTGCTCAATCTAGTGATGATATTGTTATCTCTCAAAGACAACATGCTCTTGATATCCTTGAAGAAACGGGGATGACAAACTGCAAACCTATAAATTCACCTATGGATCTGAATACCAAGCTGCTACGTAGACAGGGGGAGCCCCTTACTGATCTTGGAAGATACCAGAGACTTGTTGGTAAACTCAACTATCTCACAATCACTCGGCCTAATATTTTATTTTCAATCAGTATGGTTAGTCAATTCCTACAGTCTCTATGTGACAATCATTAGGATGTAGTTTTACGGATTCTGAGGTATATCAAGGGAGCTCCAGAAAGAGAATTATTATATGAGAATAAGGGTCATACACAGATTATTGGATACGCAGATGCTAATTGGGCAGGTTCTCCATCTGATAGACGTTCCACATCAGGTTATTGTGTCCTTGTTAGAGGAAATCTTATTTCATGGAAAAGTAAAAAACAAGAGGTTGTTGCTAGGTCAAGTGCAGAGACAGAATATTGTGCTATGGCCCTTGTAACCTGTGAACTTATATGGTTAAAGCAATTAATCCAGGAATTAAAGTTTGCAGATGTGCCACAAATGAAATTACTATGTGATAATCAAGCAACTCTCCACATTGCTTCCAATCCAGTGTCTCATGAAAGAACTAAACATATTGAAGTAGATTGTCACTTTGTTCGAGAAAAAATTATCTCTGGTTGTATCTCTACTAGCTATGTTTGCTCAAATAAACAACTGGCTGATATCTTCACAAAATCTCTTAGGGAGTCCCGAATTAAGTTTATTTGTAACAAGCTTGGTACATATGATTTATATGCACCAACTTGAGGGGGAATGTTGAATATTGTGTATATCTTGTATTAATGTAGATTACGATGTATTAGAAAGATATCAAAATATATTAGGAAAATTAAGATTTATCCTAGAATTGTATGATATATATAAATCTGTGTAATTTATCAATTAATACATATAGAAAAACATTATTTCTAAATTATTACATTTACAAAGGCTATTAGAAGCTATGGTTTTACTCAAGGGCAAGTTGATCATACTTTCTTCTTAAACCATACTAATTTATAATAGTATATGTGGATGATATAATTCTAACAAGAGATGATAAAAAGGAAATGAAGCAGGATGGATTTGAGATAAAGGACCTTGGGCATCTAGAATATTCCCTAGGGATGGAAATCAGTAGAAGTAAGAGAAGCATTGCAATTTCACAAAGGAAATATGTCCTAGATTTGCTACAGAAGACTGGGATGATGGTCTATAAACCTAGTGAAACTCCTATGGATTCTAATTTACGGTTTCACCTGGGCAGTGGAGTTACAGCAGTGAACAAGAGACATTACAAGAGATTGGTTGGTAAACTAATTTCTCTGTCTCACACAAGGCTAGATATTGCTATTGCAGTGAGTTGGTGAACCAACACATGTATAATCCACAAGAGAGGCATTTGAAGGATGTGTACCAAATCTTGCAATATCTGAGAAAGACTCTAGCTAAGGGTCTATTTTTTGGGAAAAACATTGACCAAAAGATTGAAGCATTCATAGATGCTGACTAGGCAGGATCAATAAATGATAAGAGGTCAACCTCAAGCTATTGCACCTTTTTTGGGGGAATTCGGTAAGCTAGAGGAGTAAGAAACAGACTGTGGTGGCTGGGAGAAATGCAGAAGCTGAATTTCGGGCAGTGGCACAAGGTATATGTGAGTTGATGTGGCTGATAAGGCTTATGATAGAACTTAACATTAAAAGAGAGGAACCTGTGAAGCTCTACTGTGACAAGGCAGCTATCAATATTGCACGTAACCTAGTACTTCATGACAAAAACCAAGCACGTGGAAATCGACCGACATTTTATCAAAGAGAAGATAGAAGAGAAGCTTTTGTGTTGTTTACTTGCCTACTGTTCAACAAACAGCTGATATTCTAACCAAGTGACTACCTAGACAAGGCTTTGGTAATCTAACGTCCAAGCTGGGAATGGTGGATTTTTTGCATCAGCTTGAGGGAGAGTGTAAGAATTCTGAGTTATCAGATTAGATTTTTCATAGATAATATCTATTATCAATTTAAAATTTATGTTATTATATAGGCTAGAATTTATCTTTTCTTTTATTTTCTTTTATAGACTTATCCTAATAAAAAATTATCTATTTAGTAGAACTCTATATATTTGCTAGCATTGTAACAATGCAAATAAAAAGGAAGAAGAAAAACCAGCAAGCTTTTACTGATAAAAAAAAAAAAAAACAGTAAGCATTCACCCATTTTACTCAAAAAAAAAATCCTTATAGAAATTCTTTGACAACGATTTCCCTCTCAAATTTAAAAGTATCTATAGAGATTGTATCTCATATACTTTGGTTTCAAAACTATTTAATCCTCATCCAAATTCTATATCAAAGAGGCCCTCATTAAATGTCAATTCATATCATAATAAAACCCTCATGGGCAACACCTAGATGCATAAACACCCAATTATCCCTTAAAACCCATAAAAATCTAAATCCACAAAACCTAGATCACATACCCACTCTTTTCCAAACTTCAATGAAAATTCTACAAAACACTCCATTCACAATCGCACTGTTCTAATCAACATAAACACTTAAATCAATGTATATAAATCCAATTAAGTTTCAAACTCTAAATACCTAAAACACAAATTACTTCCATGTCAAATCTACAACTAAAATTCCAAAAAAGTAACCAATTCACAAACCCAAAATCCTAATCTTAAAAAAAACTTATTTGAAAATTTTTAAATTCACCTGCTTCAGTTGCCCGCGTTTCTTGGACAAATTAACAATCTGCTCATTGAGAGTCTTCCAGTCTTTAGCTTCAAAACAAAGCTGCAAAATGTCGGTCACGGCTTTCTTTGTGCTCGTCACGTCACCGGAAAGTCTCATCTGCTTCTCGATATTCAGCAGCTGATCTATTTGAGCCTCTAAATTGGCTTTCCCCTCCTGAACCATTGAGAAACATTAAAATGCTGCATTTAAAAAGAAGTGACATTGAACGCAGAGAGATGCTAGATCTGACCCAATCAGAGACTTACCATTGTTGAATCAATTGAAAGCTTCAGAATTTAAGACCGTTAAACGAGAGGGCTTGGGACCGTGATTTTTTGAGGAGAAATCAAAAGCAAAGTAAACCCTCGAACACGAAAGGTTTTTTGTTTTTATTTTTAAAGTTCTCATAATTTGTGGATAAGTCCTTACAATTTATAAAACTGTACTATGGCTCAAACTAGTTCTTACTTTTCATGTTTACCTCTCATCCTAGAGACAAACAAAAGAAAAAATAATAATAGAAAAAGAAAAACATATTAACATCTTGGATTAATATAAATTTCTGATAAATCTGGAAATATATTTGACATGTAATTAAGTACAAAATGTCCTTTAGATTAACATTTGATGGATTTCAAATTTTTTAAGATTTGTTTTTTAATTTATTCATGCATAAATTTAGGAACCTCTGATATAATTTTTTTTATTTGAAATTTACTTGCTAAACCAAATTGATTTGTAATTAATAAAGTAGTAAATCAATTTTCTCATCCAACGCTTGACCTAAAATCTTTTTCACCTCTAAATGGTACCAATTATACATCAAATTAAATTTAAAAAAATTAATGATATAAAACTCAAATGTTTTAAACATCATAATTAAATATTTAATCAGGTTTAAAACCTCACAAATTAATCCCTAAAATCTTTTAGAAATCTTAGTTGCAATATTGCTCTAAAATTAGATATCCACTCTAATATATTTTGAGAACACTATTATGACCCCAATTTAAGACTTATGATTATACGAAATTAACACCTTTGTTTATACTTGTACTAGTAAAATTACTCTTATCAATCGTCATCATTCTTAACTTGCAATCGAAAACAGAGGAATAAGCGGGTGAAAGTGAAACAAAAGAGGAATTAGTGAGTTTTTATATAATTTGAATATTTAAAATACTTATTTTTAGTTGTTAAAAAAATAAAATAGTATAAATAAAATGTTAATTTCATTTCCTTTGATTTTGAATGGGAATGTGTTATTTATATTATCTAAAAGTGGAAAAGTGGAAAAGTATTTTTAAACCAAACCTTTAGTGGGAAAATGTATTTTAATTGCTTTACTTTGTGAAATTTCAATTCCTTTTACACACTGTATTTTAACGAAAAAAGTAATAAAAAAATTATTTTCTATTATTTATAGAAAGAAAAAGATGGCAAGGGGGTGTAACACCCCTCTTCGAATACATACTCTTTAAAAGGAATATAAATTCAAAGAGACTTGTCCATTTGAAAATTTCAAAACATTAAATACTTTCTCATACAATGCAACAAAAAGTACACATATTAAATAAGAGCATGAAGGATCTCATATAAAAACACTCAAAAAGCATCATGTAACAAATATAAAAAATTTTATATCATTTATACATAAAATGTCATAATATGTATATCATAGCAAAATGTGCATGTTAATTATACAAAAACATCATGAACATCATAATATAACATATATGCCCTATCATGCATCCATGACAGCTGACTCAACCTTCTTCCATAGCATCGCTTCTCAACTCTACATGTTAAACAACATAAATGAATGCATAAGTATGAAAAGACTTTATAAGTAGGTGACATATTAGGCACCATAATATACACAAAGATTATTCTTATATGACATGCCAAATGATATAGCTTTACAAGTTATATGCATGAGATAAGTTTTCATATGTTTTATAGATTTTTGAATTCAAAGAGTGCATTTTCTTATGAGTTTTTCTAGGATATATATTTTTCACGAGAGTGGATATAAAGGGGTATCTGTGAGTTTACACTCTCGTAGTTGGTGGCTAGCACTCACAGTATAATATTGCATTTATATTAGAGAGCTTTGTTGGTAATAAAGTGTTGGCTTATGCGTATGAGTTATATGCTCACGAGGCCAAAGTATCAAATCTCTGTCTTATTGAGTCGAATCAACGTATGTTTATAATTTATAGATACGATTTATCGATATGATTTTCAACGTCAATTTCAATTGATAAGTTTTGCAGTTTTTATGCTATAATATTTTCAAGATTTTATATTTAGTATTGAGTTATATGTTTACAAATAGTTTTACAAACATAAATTATGAGCTAAGCTTTACATTTATAGTTTTTCATGGTTTTATTGTATCAATATTATGTGCATAAGTTACTATGTAGAGCATTCATTTTAGTCTCAAAGGGTTAGTTTATCATTTAACACAAGTTAAAATAAGTTCAAAATGAGCTAAAGACAAACTATGAAAAGTTCAAGGTTTAAGTGAGTATAAGCTAAGATGTTACTTGAGAATAAAGGATTAAAGAGTTAAAACTGACAGTATTATACTTACTGAGTGTTTATCACTCATTCTCCTTACCTTTATCTTACAAGTGCACAGAGCTAGTAAGTTAAGAGGTAAGGTTAAAGCAAGTTGTAATGTTGTCAGATGGCTCAGTCAACATGGTAGAGTGGCTAGACATGTAGAGCTTTACACTGTTTCTCTATGTTTTTATAGGATTACTTATTTGTACAAGCATAGTTTTTGACATTTTCAATTTTATGTTGAAATAATTTATATGTGAATGTTCTTACATTTTAATAATGTTAGACCCTTGTATGTTTTGAATTAATGCAAAACTTAGGTTGAAATATTTAACTAAGTCCTTACATGAATTGATTCATGATAAAGATGACAAAGAGTTTATTTTTGTTAGATTGGCTAGATGCACGATCGTGCACATCTAAGCCATATGACCATGTATGTCTTACAAGGAAAATATACAACTTGATCGAGTTATATAAAATGTCTATGCATGAAGAAGCAAGAATACACAATCATGTGATTTTTGAATGTATGACCATGTGTCACTATATAGGAGGATGGACTACAAAGGCCTCCCATGTATGTCCAATTTTATAAAAGCTTTAAGTCAACATTTGGACACACGCGTGTGCAGTAGTAACACATACCCATGTTAGTCTAGAAATTTTAATTGTGTAGTGATTGTGCAAATATCATGTACGAGACTATTTGAGCTTCTAAAATTTTGAAGTATTGAAGATATGAAGACATACAACCATATATGTGGAGCACACAACCATACAACTTATGCATAATAAAAGAAATTCAACCATTAGAGAGCGCACTTTAACAAGAGCATAACCATACAATATAGACACACAATTGTGTGTTTTCTTAGATTTGCTTTAATGGCTCTCAAATCAAGTATAATGGTTACTTTTTCTCATCTTCTATATATTAGAGATGATTTAAAGGATTAAGGGTTAGAGAATCACACCTTATGCACTTACCTCTTATTCTCTAATTCTTCTCCACAATTTTTCTCATTAGAGTATTCTTGAAAATCATTTAAGAGAAATCTTGCAAGTTTATTGTTTGTATCTGCCTTTTAAAGGCATTTTTCCTTTCTTTGTTTTCAACAACCCTTAGACGCAATCCCGTAAAACTAGTATAGGGTAGAATCTTATGAAACTACGTTAACGGCACAATCCCTTGCAATCAAAAATAGTGTATAAAGGTAAAATCCCTTGAGTAAAAGTATTATATTTTCAGGGTTGAAGATAGTGAACAAAAGCTTTAAACAGGGTTGCTTTGAGGAATGGACATAAGAGGCTTGTAGAGAAACTTTAAACCATTATAAAATCGATTGAACAATTTCTTTCCCTTCTCTTTTTATATTTACATGTTTTATGTTAAATGTGTTCTTAGCTTGTGCTAAATGCTTTATTTTTAGAATTTGGTCGGTTGATTGATTTGTGAATAGGAAAAAGTTTTAAGATAAACTATCATTTCCCTTTCTAGATTTATTTTCCATTGCTTTTGGGCTTTATTAATTGGTATTAGAGATTAGACTCTTGTTTTTTTTTAAATCAAATAACTTTAAGAGTTCAAAAATCAAATTTTTTTTATGATAAAATTTTTTACAAAACCGATTTTTGAAAAAGAGGGTAGTTTAATTAGGCCACCCTTATTTTTCGAAGAAAATTATAGTTAATAAAAAAAATCATATGAATTTTTTTGTTCAATCAATTACTATAAGCTTTAGAAAAGGTGGTTTGTTCCTATTGATCCAAAAACAAATATGCCCAAAAATGAGAATGATTTTAATGAAAATGTTGAAAACTTAATGAGCTTAAATCTTAGGGCATTAAATTTGTAGTTTTGTGCTTTGAATGTTATTGAATTTAATTATGTGTCTTCTTATGAAACAATAGATGATGTTTGGACTATCCTTTAAACAACGCATGAAGGAACAAGCCAAGTGAAAAAATCCAAGGTAGAGCTTCTCTTTCACGAGTATAAGTTATTTAAAATAAAAAAGGAAAGAGCATAACAAAGATGCACAAATGGTTTTTGAATTTGGTGAATGACTTGAGAGGATTGATAAAGAAATTTGAACTGTTAAGTTGGTTAAAAAAATTTTAAGGTCATTGTTGAAAGCTTGGAACATAAAGGTGATGACAATTGAGGAGTCAAAGGACTTGACCATTATGGGTATAGACGAGTTGATCAGGAGTCTCTTAGCTTTTGAAATAAAATGGATGCCTAAGAAATAGGAGGAAGAAAAAAAGAAAAAAAAGAATATGATACTCAAGGTTGAGAAAAGCTCAAGTGAAGAGGATGTGGCCTTAATCGATAAAGAAAGTTCAATGGATAAAGAATAGTTGAAGATGCTCTCAAAGATGTTTAGAAAATTTCTATCTAAGAAAAAAAAAGAAGAAAGAGATAATTTGTTATTACTATAGAAAGGAAGGATATTACTGACAAGAATATCTTTGAGCAAAGAAGAAGAAACTAAAAAAGAAAGCACTTACTGCTTAAAGTGGGGAATACTCGAACAATGATGAAGAAGAATAAGTATCCCTATGCTTTTACACCAAAAAGGAAAGATAAAGATATGGTGTAGAAAAGTCATTAAGTCAAGTAAGGCTTAATTTGTTTATTAACTTTTATACTTGATTGATGATAACAATTGTGCTTATTTGATTATACATCTATGCTTGTTTTAATTAGTTGGTTACTATTATTGAACAATTCAAGTATGATGAACAATTCAAGTATGATGTATATGGATATATGTTTGTATTACAGTATTGGCATATTTATAATTCATGTCAAAAGTGGATCAAATTTGTGTGTTTTGATTTCAAATTACATGAATTTAAACATTGTTGATTCCCTATGGTCAAAACATGCAAAATTAATGTATTTGTGGTGTTTTGATCAATTTTTGTGCATAAAATATTTTATTCCCTTATATTCCCCAAAATTTGCAAAATTGGTTTCAAATATGTTAATTGTATTTTAAATGATCTTAGATATATTTGAAATATACTTTTAGATTGTTTTTAATGATTTGAAGTGAAAATAAATTAATTTACAATATTTTTGCTTTGATTTGGTTAAACCCAACTTCTGTCAAAACTATAGTTTTTAATAAATTTTTGAGTTTATTGGTCATACACAATTGTGTACATGTGTTATACGACCATGCATGTATCATTTTCTTAGTCACATTATCGTGTTTAAATGACACACAACTGTGAATGTCCTGTAATCAAACATACACGATTGTGCATATAACCTACATTATTGTGCTTGACACAAAAAAGAAAATTTCCAAACTTTTAAATTTAAAAATTGTTTTTCTAATATTTCCTTAAATGCTTTAAGGATCGCATTTTACACATAAAAAAAATATTGATTTTATTAAACACATTCATACAAAAAAGGGAGAAATGATGTAATTAGATACTCCTTGGTTGTTAATATGTGTTAATATGGGTAGGAATGTTTATATTAATTTTTTTTTAACAATTGGTATCATTGAAAAAGAGGAGTTCAAAATGTTAAAAAAAAAGAGTTCAAAATATATATTAAAAGGGGGAGAATTTTTTTTTTTTTAACAATTTGATAAAAATGGTTTATAAAAGGGGAAAAAAAAAGTTTTGTGCTTAAATGAAAACCTTTTAACATACCCTTTTGATTTATAACAAAAAGAGGGAGAATGTGTAATGAATGTTAAAATGATTTATAGGTTATGAAAATTTGGTTGTGCTTACAATTTTTGAATTTTTTTTGATAATATATGTTATTGTGCTCGTAATGCATTTTAACATAAGTTTTGTCTTCAATCAAAAAAGGGAAGATTATTGGACCTTTGTATGTTTTGAATTGATGCAAAACTTAGATTAAAATATCTATCAAAGTCCTTATATGAATTGATTCATGATAAAGATGACAAAAGGTTTATTTTTATAGGATTAGTCAGACACATTATCATGCCTATCTAGACTGCATAATCATGTGTATCTCATAAGAAGAATATACGACTTGGTTGAGTCATGCAAAACATCTTTGTAAGAAGAAATAAGGACACATAACCATGTGATTTTTGAATGCATGACCATGTGTCACTACATATAAGGATTTATTACCAAGACTTCTTATATATGTCTAGCTATATAGAAGCTTTAAGTCAACATTTGGACACACGCCCATCTAGCAATAACATATTCCCATGCTAGTCTAGAAATCCTAATTATGTGGTGATCCTGCAGGTATCATGCATAAGACCATGTGGGCTTTTAGAATTCTAAAGCATTAAATATGTGAACTGTAGCGACCCCCACCCCAGATCACTGTGCGCTGCGGAATATACTGTATATAATAAATAAAATATACCTGGGACGGGGACCTCTACAGTAAAAAGATCTGCTGCTACTGCTGAAATAAAATTTTTTTTATAAAAAAAAACTATAAATATAATTTACTGTAATAGTAAATTAAATGTAAGCGTGAAAACCCAGGCTACTCATGTATAAAAGATAATGTCATACAATGTATACTAATATAGACTACACACACATATATACATCAGAAATAAAAGCATGCGAGCCAATATGTTGTCTGCTACTGTTGAGCCATATCCCCAAAATCTCGCAACTGTCTCATTCCAGCTCAGCCGCACTCTACTCTCTGACCTGTAAAAAGAAACAAGGAAGAAAGGGTGAGTGATAAAGTCACTCAGTAAGCGTTTCCAAACTCAAACACTCGCAGGTCAAAACAATTGACTACGTGACTCATCACGTAGGAGATTCTGCTTTACTGTTTCTTATTCTAATTCTCTTGATATACCGAAGTATATCCATTTTCTGTATTAATCTTTACTGAATTCTGTTCTGTTTCTTCTATTACTGTTCTGTTTCTCATCCGTTTCTCATGAGATGTTGTACATGACATGAAATGTATATGCTGATGTCATGTGCATGCTAAAAAGCTGTAAAACTTGCCCTTAGGCCTGATTTTCTAAAATACATTCTTTCCTGAAATCTTTTTCTGATAATAAAATCTGTGATCCGAAGATCCTAAATATATACATATAGTATATGCTGAAATTTGTATCAGAAAGTACTGAAAATATCTATTATGCTGACCAGACTGATGAATACAGGGATTCGACACCTTGGCCGTGTGAGTTCAAAAGCCTACAGAATCTACTGATGCACAACCAACACTTTCTCTAATGAGCTTGGTTAGTGACCATGTCCTCTCTAACGGACACTGGTTTCCCTCTCTAGCGGGTGTGCGAACTCACAGGTGCCCCCTCGTATCCACCTCTATCTAATATATGAAAAATCATATGTGTATATCTGAAAATCATGCTGTTGGATCCTTGGATCCAGTCTAAAAATATCTAATATGACATGTCGTGCTCAATGTTAATAGTCATGCATGATATGTTGTTTTCTCATGTTATTTCTGAGTTCTGTGTGCTTAGAAATGGCTTAGGGTGGCTTAATTTCTCTTTTAAATTCTTTTTCTGCTTTTCTTAAGGTGCATGGACGTGTGTTTCTGTGTGCACGGGCGTGCGTCAAGGCACACGGGACCATGTGCTTCTCGTGCGTTTGGGTGTACTAGCTTCTGGAATAATTCATGAAATCCTGGCTAGCCACACAGGCGTGTGGTGCATATACACGGACATGCATAACTGGGCTCACGTGCGTGTATCATACTGCACGGGCGTGTAACTGCCCCAAAACACTTCCGTGTCTTGCCTACATGGGCGTGTGGAATTGGGAATGGACACACAAGTGTGTGTACTCGAGCACACGGGCGTGTGTCTGGATTTTGATACACACACGGGCAACATGCAAGGCTGTGTCCATGCAGAATTGAGGCCACACGGGCGTGCATCCAAGGTGCATGGGCGTGTGCTCAACCCAGATTCTACAGATTGCATCTGAAAACCCATAAATTCCCACACCAACGCATCCACACTTCAAATCAACACACATACAAGCTCAATCCTGCTACTAGCATGCCAATAATCATCATTTCATCATCTCAAACACGTCATATATCATACATAAAGCATAAAACAGATGTATATAAACATATACACCTATAAACATGGAAAAGCCACTCAATCATCCAATCATGTATCATTTCAAAGCTCCAGCATGCTGAATACATCTCAAACAAGCACATAATAGTTCTCATAAGCTAGAAAACATCAAACATGTTCTAAACTTAGTGAAAGAGGTAAGAAAAACACTTACCTCGAGCCATAGAAGCTGGACCTCTCTCTCTGAAAGCTTTTGGATCTCTAATCTAAAGTTGAGCTATTGGGGGATCTCTCTCACCCAATCTAGGGTTCACTAGAGCTGAGGAAGGAAGAAAAGAAATAAGGGAAATAAGTTGGGAGACTGAAACTGCGTGCATCTGAGAAAAATAAAACAATTTACGGCTAAAAAGGCAGACACACGGTCGTGTGTGTGGTGGAAAATTTTATTTTCCACCCACCTTCGCGCAAACACTGGATATTCCCCCCAGAATACCCAAAACAAGCCAAAAAGGCTTCTAAAGGACTCTTCTACCCATACACTCTCTCGAACTCTTTCCTAAATAGGAAATCTCTCTTCTACCCTTGGATTTAAAACCCTAAAAGATAGTTTTACCCTTGGGCTATTACATGAACACACATGACCATGTGTGTGAAGTATATACCTATGTAAGGTATACGCAATAGGAGAAATTTCATGCTTTAATAAGAGCACAACTATGCAACATAGGGATATGACCATGCATTTACCTAAATTCGCTCTAACAGCTCTCAAATCAACTTTAATGACTATTTATTCTTATCCTTTATATATTGGAGATGATTTGATGAATTAAAGGTTAAAGAATCAAATCTTACAAACTTATCTCTTAGTCTCTAATTCTTCTCCATAATTTCTCTCAGTAGAGTATTTTTGAAAATCAATTAAGAGAAATCTTGTAAGCTTATCGTTTGTATTTGCTTTCTAGAAGCATTTTTCCTTTCTTTGTTTTCAATGAAACTAGTGTAGGGGCAGAATCCCATGAAACTATATTAAGGGTGCAATCCCTTTTGATTAAAACTAGTGTATAAGGGTATAATCCCTTGAAAAAATAAACTACTATATTTTCGGGGTTGAAGATAGCAAAGAAAAGGTTTTAAGTGAGGTTGCTTGGAGGAGTGGACGTAAAAGACTTGTAGAGAAGCTCCAAACTACTATAAAATCAGTTTAGTAATTTCTTTCCCTTCTTTCTTTATATTTCCTTGTGTTATATTACATGTGTGCTTGGCTTGTGTTGAATGCTTTATTTGCAGAAATTGTTTAGTTGAGTGATTTGTGAATAGGAAAAAGTTTTAAGTTTGCAAAAATTTTAAAATAACATATTCATCCCCCTTTAAGTGTATTTGTCATTACCTTTAGGGTTTATCAGATAAGGATGTTTGAATAAAGATAAGGTGTTTTTAGTAAAGTGTTATATTATGAGTTATGTTTTGTAGACCTGTGTCAAGAGGACCTAGAGATACAGTATGTTTTACTTTTTAAAGGTTTTATATGCTCAATAGGAAGTTACTTCTTAGGGTAAGGGCACTAAGCTGTAAGCAAAAACTTCAACATGTGCAAACTTTCATCACTTTTTTGGTGGGCTATTTAACACTATAATAATTTTATTTCCATTAGTAGTGCCCTGTATTTAGGTAATTGATATGTATTCAAGTATCTCTCAACTTTTCTAAGTTAGTCGATGAAAGCCAATCATACTCTTGCCATTTATAACTTGCGCCAAGCATTCCAAGCCTTAATTATGGCTGTCCAAGGCATTTCTTGTAGGACCTGCCGCCACGCGTATCCCTGCTGCTGAATAATAACTTTATTTTATTAATAATCTAGAAAATCAGGTATATGCGACGGGAATCCTACAAAAAGAAACTACTGTTGCTACTGTACAATGTATAAGCGGAAGCTGAAATGAATAATACAATGGGCCCAAAAATGGCATTTTCATAACTATATACTGTTCTGTACAATCTGATTACATCTGGGTAAATACAAAGATTTATAATACAAGACCCAACAGGTCCAAAACTAAAATTTACATACTAAAAACTATGGTGGGGCCCTCTCTCGTCAGCCTTAGTCCACCCGCTCCTTGTCAGTAGCACACTGACCTGAAAAGGAAGGAAGAAGGAAAAAGATGAGTGATAAAGATCACCCAGTAAGCGATCCTTACTTCCCTCAACCTAAGCAAGCAAACATGAACACACATACCTAGCCTTGGCCCTAATCATTCATCTAATCGCTTGCTAGTGCTGGTTACTGCTTTTTCTGTTATATGATTACTTTATTCATTCATTCATGTCATGATTTAAATGTCATGTCATGCTAACTGAAATCTGAATATGTATGCATCTGAATATCTATATGTACCCGAAGGTACCTACTGTGCTAATCAAGCTGATGAACACAGGGATTCAACATCTTGGCCATATGGACTAAACAATCTAGCTAAGGGCTAGATAGCTGAATATAAAATGCTAGACGATCTGACTAGTGTCAGAAGGTTGAAATCTCACAGATGCCCCCTCGAGTTCACCTAAAACTCTAATCCGAATGTCGGGTTCTAAATACTGAATACTACTGAAATCAGATCCCTTGATCCTCTCTCATGTTACATGTCATGCCATGAAGTGCTAATGCAGCATTAATTATCTGATGCCATTTAGCCTTTAAATTGGTTTCCCATGCTTTAAGGTTCATTTTCTGTAAATTCTGGAAAAATAAGCTGGCATACGGGCGTGTGAGCAAGGCACATAGACGTGCATGGCAAAGGCACATGGGTGTGTACCCAAACGCACGGGGTTGTGCACTAGCCATTCAGGTTGTGTGTACTTCATGCACACAGGCATGTCCTCTGCATTCAGGTTGTGCGTACTTCATGCACACAGGCGTCTCCTTACAGAAACAAGGGCACACGGACGTGCTCATGCGGGCACACGGGCGTGTGTCTTGCTTTGTATCGATAACACTCACTTGGAAATACAGGAATCCATGGCAAACCACAACCAATCTCAAATTAACTTATAACACACATTCCCAGCACTTCAATATACATATATCAAACATCAATTTCATCATTCATCAATCATAGCTTATTCCACCATGGAAATATCTCATTTCTCTCACATAAACACGCACAAGCAAAGTAAGCATGGTTCAAGGGTGGAAATCATCACTTCAAGCATCATTTCATCGCATATCAACATACAAACTCATTCATATACTCATAAGCATGTTGGGAACAAAACACACAACACACATCATCACAAACATGCTGGGAAACTCAAGGAAGAAGTAAGGAAACACTTACCTCTTGCCATGGCTGCTGGAATCTCAACTCTATCTATTCTCTTCCTTCTTTAGCTGGATTGAGAGCTGCTGGAAGGTACAAATCAATTCTACGGCTGGGAGTCACTGAAATAAGAGAAGAACTTAAGCTGAAATGGGAAAAGCTGGGTGAGAAACTAATAAATCTTTCGTCTCTCTCTTAACTAACACACATGCACGGGCATGCAAGGCACAGTGCACGGGAGTGCACAAGGGAAAATGAATGAAATTCATTTTCCACGCTTTGCAAGTTTGAAACCTCCCAAAGGGAATCATACGAAAGCCACACAGGCTCTGAAAACTTACTATCTCACCCCTAAACTCTTCTAAACTCTCAATCTATTAATAAATCTCACATCTAACCCTAAAACTTTACCCCTAAGGGCTTTTCTAATCCTGGAATGCTATATTTCTATTCATCAAGTGGTTTTATATGAAGTCAAGGAAAAAACAATAGTTAATTCGGATAAGGAATGGGTTGAAATGGCAAGGCAAAAAAGCTGTTCTACTTAGTGTCATGATGCAACACCTTAGTGTAGTGCTTCTGCCTTGCATATATGTCTGTGACACTCACACACCCACACATATACTTATTCGATCACCTGTGTGCTATAACATGGTGTTGCAATGCCATGCTTTTGTCTCAAATGCTCATATGCTTGTACACTGTGACAAGGCATTGCAAGGCTATGCTTTTGTTTTGTGTGCTTGCTAGTGTATCTACACATCATGACATAACACCTTAGTATAAAGATTTTATCTTATGCTTAGATTTTGTGCCCTTCTAAGCCTTTTTTTTTTTTTCTTTTTTACATTCATTTGACATCCAAAGCTTCTCCAATGCACTGTCCTCGAACCTTTGAGATTATAAAGATTTTCAACAATGTCAAAGAACCTTAAACTTCAATTTCAAGAATAATAAATCCATTTAAAGATCAATCAAAGGCAATCCACTCATAGAGCATTCTAATATTTGAAATATGTTTATATTTTAATTGTGCATTATAATTAGTTTTCAGGTAACTTTAAATACCTTCGTATCTTGTCTTTTTCAAATTATTTTATTTAAGAAAATTGTATCATAGCTTAGTTATCTAGAGTTAGTTTAACCATGGTGTGTAACGTGCTTATATGAGGGTAACTTAAATTCATTCTTAAAAAAGCCATTGATAAATTTATAAAATCTCTAAAAGCCTCTTGCTTTTCTCTTAGAACTTAAAACTTATTGGTGCTTGTGTTCATTTCCTTTCTTTATCTAATTCTTGTTGAAAGATATAATTAGTAGCAGAGATTCAAGTTAATGTGTCTTGAAACAAGTTGGTAAGAACTTCCTTTAAACTTGAATCAAGGCATTTTTAGGCTTAGATCAACCTCAAGTAGGTGGATATTTATCCTTTAAGCTTAAGTGCATTTTCTTACAAACTTTATCAAGTAAGTTATTATAATTTGTGTTGTGACTTAAACTTCATCTTCCTACCTTTCCTTATGTTGGATGAATGAGGTTTATTGGTAAAATATTAAGGTATTGGAAGTTGAATGAAACTATGAGAAACTTTGGAGTAGAATTTGCTTGAATTTGGAGTTGTTCTTGCTTGAAAACTTGCTTAACCTTGTATAAATTTAAACTTGATCACTGTTAGATTTTTGGAATGCTATTAGAGTTGTACTTGTCACCAATTTGGGAGGATTAAGGATTACTAATTCTATATCATTTGTTATCAGAGCTCCTAGGTTGTCTTTGTAGTTGCATTGTGGTGAAAATTTGTGTTAAAATGGTATACATTTGCTGATGGAAAATTTAAATAATGGTTGCTAGAAAATTTTCAATGTTTGGTTGTAAGTTTGCTTGTATAGGCTAAGGGAAAATTGTTACATTTTGGCAGGAAATATTTTGGTTTGAAAAGAGATAAAGATATTTAAGCATATGGTCAATTTGTTTAGGTAAGATCCTAAAATTTAGCTTTGAAACATTACCTTATTAACTGCCAAAATTTTCAAGCCATTCCTTTACCTTCCATCAAGTACCAAGTTGCCATATTTTAAGCCTCTGTTTTACTAACCCTTGCCACCTCGTCATAATTTACATAAAAACACACCTACCTAATACATATTAGTCATAATCCTTGATTAGCACTTCACCAAACATCCCTTGCACACTCATTGCCCCACTTCATTGTTACCACTTTAGCCTTATCACAATTTACTTTAATAACCTTTTTTAAAGTCACAATATTACCCTTACTTGTCGAATTGAAGCTAAACCATTGTCCAAGCCCAATTACCACCCTAAGCCAACTCCCTACCTTAGCCTAAATACTTAGCCTAAGCCCAAAGCCTATTCGAAAACACTGTTTTATTCATGAATTTATTATTTATAATTCAAAAAAACTATTTGTAGGACTTTAATTTCACATAAATTACATATTAAATACTTCTTTAATCTAATTCAACTTGTTCTAATTTACCCAAATGACTAGTAAAGGTAGTTCCCACTCACTGCCATAATCATGGAAGGCTAGAGATATAAGGTTGGAGGAGCAAATTCATGATTTGAGGATAAAGATGAATGGAAAGTTTGACACCCTTATAAGACTTATGCATGGTATGTCCAATGATTTGGCTAGTTATACAAAGTCAAAGGTCAAACAATCAAAACCAAGCTAGAACCCCACCTTGTCATAAAAAACCTTTCACACTCTCTTACCATACATATCACACTTGAACCATCCAAGAAAATACCCTTCATTATTACTAACAAACCACTATTCAAACACCTTTACTTAGTAAGTGAACTTCTATCCTTAGTAAGACATATAGCAGTGATGTTGAACCTAGAAGAGAAAGAGGAAAATAAGATAACAATGATAAAGGATTGAGGTAGAGATACTTAAGTTCAATAGTAGCTTAAACCTAAATGATTTTATGGATTGGTTGTATGTTATAGAGAAAGTCTTTGAATATAAGGGCTATAATGATGAGAGAAGGTGTAAGATAGCCACATTGAAGTTCATGGATTATATCTCACTATGGTAGGAAAATATGAAAAATAAGGGAAATAAAAGAGAAGAAAGAGTTGAGTAAGATCATGGGAAATTTAAAGAAGATGATGAGAAAAATGTTTCTACTTAAAAACCACAAATTAGACTTTTATTTCAAGCTTTATAATTTGAAACAAGGGGGCAAGAAAGTTTAAGATTATGTTAGAGAGTTTAAAAATTTAAAGATGAGGAATGACATACTCTTGGAAAATGAGCAAACTATAGCTAGATTTGTAGGAGGATTGAATAATGAGATAACATATAAAGTTAAATGGCAAGCATACCATTCATTCCATGATGTTTGTAATTTGGCCTTTAAGGTAGAAAAACAACTTCACTCCATGAAGGACACAAATCCTAAGAAACCATTTATGGTGAATAATTACCAAAAGGGAGTCTCATCTCTTCCCAGGCCTAATATTCCTCTTAAAGACCTTGGAAAGGCTAAGACAGTTGAGCCAAGCAAAAGAAAACCTAATATGCTAGTAGATAATGCCTAAAGGACTCTAAAGAATAGAAAATGTTTTAAATGTCATGGGTATAGACACTTCCAAACTAATTACCCTAAATAGAGGATCATGACCCTTAGAGAAATTGTGTCTATTAAAAAGGCATGGAAAAAAGATAACTTAGGGGAAGAAGGTGTGAATAAGAGTGAAGAAGAAGTCCTTATTGATCTAGACCAAGGAGAGCTTCTTATAATAATGAAAATGATGCAATCTTAATTAATTGCACAAGAGAAGCCAAGAGAGAAATTATTCCACACTAGGTGCATCATCAATAAAAAGGTGTGTTCAATCATCATTGATAATAAGAGTTGCACCAATATGGCTTCCTTAAATCTTATGGAGAAATTGAGTCTGCTTACCTTTGATTATCCCAAACCTTGCAAACTATAATGGCTAACCAGTGAAGATACCATTCAAGTAATTTAACAAGTTATAATTTCCTTCTTTATAGGCCAAAGGTATGTTAATGAGCTTATGTATGATATATTGCAAATGAATGCTTGTGATAAGTGTCAATTGCATGTATAATTTCGTGGTCAATTTATAGAGTTTTAAGGGTGATTTGACCATTTTACCCTTATTATGTGCATATTTCGGGATCACGGGTTTTCATGTTTGGTTTTGTAGGAAATGTTGATTTTGATGTGATTTCAATGGAAATGAAGCCAAAAAGACACTTATGAAAGACTAGCTGGAGGTTTGACTTTAGTCTAAAGAAGAATGAGCAGCTAGAGCAAAAATGAGAAATGAGAGTATTGTGCGCCACAGCAGAGAATGAGGATTTTTAATATGTTTGAGTTCTGTAATGACAAAGTCGTCTTCACTGAAGTTGTAGTGGAAATCTCAAGCTTTTCAAAAAGCTATTATGGGGAAAAATCCGAGTTCGTTTGGCCCCTCAACTGTTGCTGCAAATTCAGATCTTCTTGGTGAAATTATGTGTCTGACCAATGATCACTAAAATGGTCATAACTTGAGATTCTGAAGTCCAAATGAGGTGATTCAAAATTCAAATGAAACTAGACATCTAGGGCTAAAACTTTGGTGAGGACCAAAATTTCGGATTCCAGAAGCTACAGGCCACGGCATCATGCCGCAGCATGGACACTGTTTACAGAATTTCAGTTTGACTGAAATTCTTCCCAAACCCTAACTATATATATATCTTTGTAATTTTAGAATAAGGGAGGGCCGTCCTAGGAGATTTTTTGAGAGATTCTTCACACAATGTTCTGATATTCAATATTTTAATTTGGGGATTCAATCAAGAGTTTTGCGGATTGCAATTGTGAGAATTTTTCGTCATCAACATCAATAAGAGATTCAACATTCATCTGGTTTTATTATTATTTTCTCCATTATGTTTATGATTTGTTTGAATCTTATTGTTTATTTGTTTTTGATGATGAACTAAATAATTTTTGCTAAGATTAGGGCTAGCTAAATCATGAATATGTAGGGTTTTTCAATTATAATTTACGAACATACTATTTCATGTGAGTTTGCATTCTGAACTTAATGCCTATTGAAACTTGACCACTTTTAATAGGATTTTTGTTGTGTGATTGAGACCGAGAGGTGATATTGCATAAAAACATGAGAATACGAACCGTGGATTAATTAAATATAGAGATATATTTGATAATACATGCAATAGTCATAGGCACAATAGGGTTGTGCTGAAAGCTAGTGGATTCCATAGAACTTAATGCATTTTCATCTAATTAAATCTAAATAGAGATACTTAGGTTATTAGATTGTTAATTGGGATTAATATTGCTTGAGAAAGAATGTTAATTAATTTAGGGAATTCCGTTGTCACATGAATAATATGAAATACATAAGCATATGAAAAACCTACATTGTAGTGAATTAGTGAACCTGAAATCTTAGCATCATCTCACATTGTGTTATTCGATTTACCTAGGTGTGTTTATTAATTGCTTAATTTTATTTTTATTTTATTTTTCATATTTATTTTAGACTCATATTTGATAGTTTAGATAAAATTAGGAGTAGTGCCGTATTGGTACTTGCTTACGCGATCTCGTAGATACGACACCCTGAATACTTCCCTTATTACTTTGAACTAGTACACTTGCTAGGAAGTTAGGGTTTAAAATCTTATGGAGAAATTGAGTCTGCTTACCTTTGATTATCCCAAACCTTGCAAACTATAATGGCTAACCAATGAAGATACCATTCAAGTAATTTAACAAGTTATAATTTCCTTATTTATAGGCCAAAGGTATGTTAATGAGCTTATGTATGATATATTGCAAATGAATGCTTGTCATGTGTTACTTTATACAATGGGAGAGCTAACACCTACACTTTCAAATTCAACTATAAAACCATTATTCTCATGTATATATCCTAAACCTTATACTATCCTAAACACCTTTCTCTACATGAAGGAACTTTCAAAAAGGCCTCCTCTTTAAGACCAACTTAATTGAACCCTCAACCTCTAAGTATAAGCCCAACTTTGTTTTTCTTATGACAAAGAAAGTGAGTGATTTCAAAAGAAATTTTTTGAAAGAAGGTGGTAATGTCTCGAAAGGAAAATTTGAAACTTACTTGTGGACAAATTTGGATGATCTAAATTTGAGGTCAAATCCTTTCCAACAAGGGCTGTATAATATGTATTCAAGTAGTTCTCATCCTTTCCAAGTTAACCAAGGAGAGCCAATCACATTCTTACTATTCATCACTCATGCCAAGCATTCCAATCCTCAATTAATGCATTCTAAGACATCCTTATTCATTGAATGGCTTCATACAAAGTCGAAAAGATATAAGTCAATTTAGAGGGGGAATAGGTCGCAATAAGTAAGGAAAAAAAGGTACTCTACTTGGCACTATGGCATAGCACCCTAGTATCGTGCTCTTGCCTTATGCGTATGTCTGTGTATACTCATGCATGTGCATGCATGTTATGGTATGACACCGTAATGGCATGCTTTTGTCTCGCACACCTATACGCTTGTATGCCTATGCACTGTGACATGATGTCACAATACTATGCTTTTATTTTATGTTAGGGTTAGGTATAAACCAAACTGAATACAAATATATATATGTTTGTGTTTGGATTTGTTCATTATAATTTAGTTCATATTCAGGTTTTGTGTTCATTGAATTTTTATAGTGAAGTTCAGGTTAATATTTGATTCGTATAGTTTAGTTTATGTTCAGTTTGTATTCATGCTTGTATATGTATTTGGTTTGTATGGTTTATATTTATATTTTATTAAAAATTATTGTTAATAAAATATAATTAAAAAATTTTAATTTAACTTTGAGTTCATATTCGTGTTTGGATTTGAACAGTTTGTTTTAAGTTTGTTCAAATCAAACTAAAAAATGACCTAAACATGTTCGATTTAAGTTTAGCCTTATTTTATGTGCTTGCTAATGTATCTATATGCCACGACATGGCATCCCAACATTGAGATTCTATCTTGTGCTTGGATTTCGTGCCCTTTAAAGCCTTTTTTGCGTGTATTTGACATCCAACAATACTCCAATGCACCATTCTCGAAGCCTTTGAGCTTATAAGAATTTTCAACAACGTCGAAGAGCCTTAAGCTTCAAATTCAAGAATAATCAATCCATCTAAAGATCAATCAAAGGCAATCTACTCATAGAGCATACAAGTTCTAATATTTGAAATATATTTATATTTTAATTGTGCATTATAATTAGTTTTTAGGTAACTTTAAATACATTTGAATATTGTCTTTTTCTTATTATTTTATTTAAGCAAATTATATCATAGCTTAGGTAACTAGAGTTAGTTTTAACCATGGTTTGTAACTTGTCTATATAAGGGCAACTTAAACACATTGTAAAGAAAACTTTTGATGAATTTATGAAAACTTTTAAAGCATAATAGGTTCAATAATGCTTAGGACCACTTCAAGTTCAATAATGAACTTTTTCACCAAAACAACTTGTTTCATTAAAACAGCTTCTTTCATTAAAACAGCTTCTTTCATCATTTCAGCAAAGGCAATATACTTAGACTTTATTGTAGAATTAGCAATAGTACTCTACTTAGAGTGTTTCAGCTAATGGCACCCCCATTCAAATAAAATACAAACCTTGATTGGGATTTGTAGTCATCATGATCCAATTGAAAACTAGCATCACTATATCTTTTAGTAGTGAGCTTTGTTTCTCTATCATATATTAAAAACATATTTTTAGTTTTTCTCAGATACTTTAAGATGTTCTTGACAATAGTCCAAAGAGAATCACCTAGTCTGATTGATATATACTATAAATGCTTAGGGTATATGAGATGTCAATCTTCATACATATCATGACATACATGATGGATCTAATAGTTGTCACATACAAGATCCTAGTCATCTTCTCTCTTACTTTTAATAACTTAAAACACATTTCTTTTACTCCTTTTTAAGCTATACTAACTGACGATACCCATTGTTGACCCACTATAAGTTTAATTTTAAATTCTTACATAAGTTAACTTTATGATATAAATAATATGGAATTTTTAAGATAAGAAGGTCCACTAGGCTAAATCCTCAAGCCAAGGTTCCATAAGATGAAGTACTAGTCTAGGGTAAGGAATAACCCATTTTATAAGCATCTAGACAACTTACAACATAATTGAGCCTTAACATTATTGATATTTAGGAAATAATAAATGAGGCCCTAAGGAACCAAAGGTTATAATATATTGAATTAGAGAGGAATCTTAGGCCTCAAGCATTTGATAAGGGTACTTTAGGTGTGGTAATTACAACTTGATCACAATTACTAATAGAGTGTGTCTAAAATGTTAGAAACAACATAGAGGAGAGTGTTTAATATATCAGAATGATTATTACTAATGTAAGTAATCAAGGCACAAGGTGAGAGATTATAACGCCAAGGCTTTAGTAAGATATTAGACCAAAGCCAATGTAAAAGTTTATATCATTGCCTAGTAAAGGTTAAAGCGAGACTATCAATAATGTTGGTCAATTGCTTTTTTAGACCGTGAATTATATGTTTTAAGTGATTTGGAAGCTATACAATGCTTTATAGCTTTGAGCATAGTAAAGAGGCTTGAATCTAGTTATAGTAGCTTCAAAGGTTAAGATAAAGTTACCAAATAAAGATATAGTATTTAATAATTAGATATTGATGGGATAAACTATGGTGATCCGAGGTAGACAAATGTTGGTAGGCATGATTGTGTCTAATATGTCAAATTTTGACATGATTTTATATATGAATTTCCTCGAGAGGAATGAAGTAAAGATAAATTATTAGAACAAGAAGGTTTGGATTAGTCTTGAGAATAGAGACCAATTTGAGTTCAACGAAGGATGGATGCTCAATATTATGACTTTTTGTAGCAAGGCCAAAAAAATGCTAAGTAAATGGTGTATTAGCTAATTAGCTCATGTAGTTAGTAAATGTGATAGTTTAAGCCCTAAGATAAATAAGCTTATTAAATTAATTTTATTTTGATTTATTAATGTGAAAGTATTTATAAGTAAAAATTTAAATTATGATTAATGCATTTTTTTATATTTATAAATCACTTGTATTCATTTTCTAAACTGTGGATTCGAAACTGAAATATTTATAGAACATTATAATTTTATAAAGAAAATATTTAAATTGATTAATTACTTATAAATATCATATTATATCGCAAATAAAATTTCATTGTTTTCATGAGACATATATAATTTTTATCTCCTAATTTTTTTGTTCTTGTTTTGCTGTGAATTAATATCTCCATCTTAAGCCTTTTTTGGTTAGATAAATAATGTTTAATTTGATGTCAAAATTTAATGACATGTCGGACTCAGGCAGTAGATTATTACGATAGCGTTTCACGTGATCTACGTACATAGGATTTGTCGTTTTCTCTTATTTGCTTACAAAATTGAGCCCCACCGCTTGTCGGTTTTTCTCCCTTCACACATTAATGCTTGGTTTGTCTATGATTAATCCATGATTGGCCAAACAAAAAGCTTCATTTAATATTTTTTAAATAATTTAATGTGTTTAAAATTTATGAAATAATATTAGATATTAATAATAAGTTCAATCATGGGAAAGATACAACAAAAAAATAATGAAATATCAAATTTGTGAAATAAAAAAATTAACTTGTTATAATTATACTAATATTTCTTATGAAACTTCTATAGTTAATAATTTTTATTAAAAAAATTATATTCTTCTAGAATATTAAGTCTAATACATTACTAATTAATGCGCTCTTTTGTTATGCTCACAATTTTTCTTATACCATTAATTTACATTTTCAATATTAATTCTACTTTGATAAAAGGTTTAATAATATAAAAACCAAACCAAATCAATCCAATTTAGATTGATTCTTCAAATATTTCAATTAAAAAGCATATAATATGTTTTTACTAGTATATGTATGCACTGTACTTAAATTTCATCTATTATTAATATCATATCTTAAACTTATTTTTAATTTAATTACTTTTTGCTAATGATAGAAGTGGATCCCTCATGTATCATTCTATTCAACCATAATGGGGTCCTTCCTCATTTGAAAAGAACAAATAAAGCCAATTCCCTCTGATTGATTTCTAGTTAATCAACTAGTTAGAGTTTAATTTATTAATTTATTGCTATTGTTTTCATGCAGAGACAGGTCGACACATTGATGTTAACCCCTTCATCTCTCACGTAGAGTTACAACAAGTTTTCTGTCCCTCTCTTTGTCTCCTCATTTTGCTAGCAAATTTCCTCCTCTTTATTTTGTGCCTATTTAAGCGACCAAAGTTTAGACATTTCTGACACAATTACACCCAAAGATTCATAGAAAGAAATCCATAAAATTTGCTCCATCGATATTTTCTTGAAAATATGACTAGGGTTTGTTGCCATTGTCTTGTCCTCATAGTTGCTCTTCTTCTCTGCTTCGTTCCCCTTTCCCATGGAGGTTAGTCAATCTTCTTTTCTGCCTTCTAATTTGTTTTGATGCCTATCGTTTGTTATTGAGTGATTGGTTGACTTTTTGGTTCTAATTTTTTGTCTTTTGGGTTGTAGCGCGGAGTTTAGGACTGGCAGCGCCGCCTAGGGTTAGTGTTGTCATTGGAAGTAAGAAAAATGTTGATATTACAACATCAGCTTCAACAAGAATTCATGGAGAAGATGTGGAGAAAGAAGTAGGAGAAGAATTGGTGACTGTGGATTACACTCCTGCAAGTAAGAAGCCCCCCATCCATAACTAAATTGGAGAAAAATTTTTGTTTGTTGGATCGTGATTCTACTCCTCGCGGATGGCTCGATTTTGATGTAAATATTTTAGTAAGTTAGTATGCAAGAGAGAAGGGGAGAAATAATAAATAATTAAATATAAATATAAATATAAATATATTAGTAGTAGAAATTATTGTGATTAGCGTTTTGGGGAAGAGAATTGGAGAGAAAATTGAGAGTAACATGCATACGTGCTAAACTGGTTTTAGGATGAGTTTATTCATTATTAGTAATAATATTTTACTATATATCTTCCTTATGAGTATGGGTAATCTAATTAATTACAGCAACAAATAATGCAAACAATAGTGCTTATTCTTGCGTCGAAAATTGAGTGGTATTTTATAATTAATTATGCATTAATGTTGTTTTAAATCTCGAGACAAATCAACGTTAATTGATTTTATGTGATTTTTTCTCCAATACTAATAATTAATTAATTAATTTATTAACATAAAACATGTAATTAAGTGATCATAATCTTTATTTATTATCCGTAAAAATTACTTTTAAGACCCCTAAATTATTATTACTATTTACAGAGCACATTGAGATATCATATACTCAAGATAAACAAGAAAAGAATTAAAATTACTAATTAGTCATAAATATATATATAAAAAAAGAAATATTAATTTACAGAAGCCAGTAAATAAAACGATCTAATTAAAATTAATCATAACTTAAATATGTGATCAAGTAGCTTGAAGATTTGTGTATTCAGTGTTAATCTATTGAGAGAGTTTTTTTAATTGAAGGAAATTTTTATAATTAAGTTTAATCTTAATTATAATATAATTGGTCATTAGAGAAAACATATATTCACCGAATTAAAACCATCATTCTTGCTGATTAAGGATGGTTCTTTCAAATATTTTAATCATTTTCCCTCTAAATTTCATTGAAAAAGCTTAAAATTATTATACAATAATTGCATGAAATTTGTTTTTAACTAAAAAAATAATCGATGTTAAGGAAAAGTTGTAAAATAAGGAAAAATAAAGTTCTAGATTAAAAAAAAAAAGCCTAATTAGAATGAAAGACACAGAAAAGACTTGATGGATAGTGAGTTTCAAGATATCTTATGTGTTCTTTTAAGTACTTGCAAATACAAAACAAAAGGGGTTTTGATATATCTCATCTCATCATAACTTTCATATTATTGTAAGTTCTTAAAAAGAGAAGTTTCAAGATGTCTCATTAGGGTTCTTAAAAAGGTTTTGACTTATGTTTATAATTCAAAAAAAGGGGGAATTTTTTTTAAATAAGTAAATTTTTTATAACACTTTTCACCGTTCTAAATGTATGAAAATAATGTTTCCATATAGTTTCTGGAAATGGTTTATTTCAAAGCTTCTAAAAAGAGAAAATTACTTTTGTAAATAATATTTTATAGAAGCTTAAATAACATGAAAGCTTACGGTATCAGGGAATGAAATAGCTAGAGTTAAAAGGCTAATAATTCTTAAAAAAATGGCGAAAAGTTGATGCCGAAGACCTTGATAAGAGGTAAGTGTAAAGAAGTAGAAGATTTTCAACTGAAAACAAGTCATTGAGATTCATAAACACCAAGAGAAAGTGTTATGCAGGAATGGATGTACATGCTTGTACTACCATCTCTTAAAAAGCTAAACTAATTAACTAATTCTATTAAATGCAATGCAATAAGAAATCACAAGACAATCAATCTGAATAATGGATAAAATTTTATAAAATTAATAAACATTGAGTGAGAATAAGTCTTTTGACCTTTCTCTTTTTGATTTTATGTTTTCGAAATTATAATACTCGTCAACTTTCTCTCTTTCTTTCCAATTTAATGTCATTCACCCTCAATTACTTAACTGAACCAATTTTTTTATATGCTTAACCTTTCCAGCATTCTCTCTTTAATTTAAGTTATCCGGTCCAATTAATCTTAATGTAGAATAAGTCCAATTAAATTCTTGACAATAAGATTGGAGATAAAATTGTATTATATTCTTGAACTTCTCAACCATTACTCAAATTTAGGTTATTGACTTCAATTACTCTTACTTTAAAATGAGTCTTATTAGATTGTGGCAAAAAAATTAAAGAGAAAATCGGAGATTATTGAGTGTAGAGTTTAAAAAGGTGTTTCAAAATTAACATATTTGAAACCCAGTCAATTCTGACGGTAAGTAATCTTGAGTATTATACCATAATTACAGCATTATTACTATTTTTATTTTTCTTTCTCATCATATTTGCGTCATTAATACCTTTTTTTTGTTAATTAGACAATTATTTTCCTTCAACCTTTTTTGTCGCTTTTTTTTTTTCACTAATCACCGTCGATAAACAATGTCGTAATTGAAGAATGTGCTTGGGGAACTTGATTTTAATGTTTCTCCAACAACAGAAGCTAGGAATGATGAAGTTGATGAAATAACTTAATAAGCATGTTGGAGCTTGCAAATCCTTGCCAATTTTGTGATCTAGAAAAGCCTCACAGATCCTTGCTCGATTGCGGTCTAGATAAAAGATTGAGGCACCAAGGACTTTGATTTCGCTAAAAATAAAAGGGTACACCAGAGAGAGTGAGAGGAGACCAAATAAATGACCTTCGAATTTGCGCTAGTAAGTTAGTATTGCTATTTTATTTGGGTTTAAATTCACATAAACAAATAATTGTTAGACTTTAGATGATGTGAAGATGATAAAAAAAAATTATTAAAATAATGAATTTGTCTAAGACATGATTTAGATCATGACCAAATTGGATAACATTTGAAAAATGCAGGTCCAGAGCATATGTCTGGTCGACATCATTGATATGCGCCCATGTATAACTGAAATTGCAATTATGTTGAAAACACCCTGATGGTTAAATTAATCTTAGGTAAGAGTGAATAGGATTTATTAAAAATTAAGACATAATTTAATTATCTAATGAAAACAATAATAAACACAAAACAAAGGAGAGATAGGGATAAAAGTGGCTCATTATTCATAATGGTTCAAGGTTTTTCCACCTAAGTCTCCTACGTCTACTTTTACGAGCAACTAGCTTGAAGTTCTACAAAAGAGAATGAAAATTTGTACTCTAGTGATTCAAGATTACGTCTGCTACAATCATTGATTCAAGATTTCATTCAATATAATAGTTTATTTAGTATTACACCCATAATGAATTTAAATACAAAGAAATAAGGTAACAACTCCAAGAAGGTTGAATACAAAATATTAAGCACAAAGGATCTCTTAAAGATACAAAGTTAAGCTTTAAAAAGACTGTGTATGGCTATAAAGAAGAAAAAGAGTATTGCTTGATAGAATTATGTTATATAACCTTTTCAAACTCAAAACTATTTGTTTATATAGGCTTCATGGGTTGTAAATGGTGATATAGTCCTTAACACCAAAAAGTGGTTGTTGACATCTAAAAGTGATATATTTTCTCTTAAAACACAGATGTATAGGCATGCATCTCATGTAGACGATCACGACTTACTTGAAAACCTTCGATTAAACCTTAATTAGACCTTTTAATAATTGAATTTCACTTGTACCAATTAAGTGTATGGTTGTACATATAAAATGCATAATGTTAGGATAGGTGCCTCTACGTCAAGTGAATCTTTATACATTGGGAATCATTTGATGTAAATAAAAGGATTTTTTATTGTTTATTCATTTTTGTACTTGGTTTATGAATTTGATTATACAAATAATATGTCTTGAGAATGATAAAGCTGAGTTGAGGAATCAAATTAGTGTTTGATCATGTTTTTGTTATATACTCATTAAGTTAATCATTCTAGAAATTGTTTGTACACTCAACATTACCTAGGCCCCAGACACTAGTAATGAAGATAAAATTATCATAGTATTGAATGACCCTACTGAAATGTAGCAATGGTTTACATGTGTTAACGTTATTGCTTGTAGCTTAGTGCAACACATAAGTACATGTCTTTATGTTAGGCATGTTCATTGGACTAGCCCGACAAAAAGATTTCATCTAAAGGGTACTTTCATGTCTATAATATATCTTCTTAATCTAATGATTGCATGTGGTCTTTAGACTTGAGGAACACTAGACTACTCCATATAAAGATTAGTACAATATGACTTTATCTAATGTATCACCTTTATAAGGGTTACTATACAAGTGGTGATTGGTTATATCAAGATTTTTATAAGCTATGGTGAATTAATAAAAGATTCATTACTCCTAAACATGAGAATGGTATTTCATTGAGCTTATTAATCAGCATCCATGTTGACAGCATCTATGGCCATTATAGGATAAGGTTACAATAAGTCAATGTTAATTGGTATGGATTGTTATAAGATCACTTGGAGGAAAAACTGTGATAAACAAAAATTTGATATCTTAGCCTCAAGATATAGTATAAGAAAAGACTTATATTGTACAATAACTATTTGATTATTCAAGCTTTAAGCTTATTTGCTAACACTTTACTGGATAACCAGTCGTCATGTCTTACTATAGACCACTATTGGTCTATGTCTTGATTTTGTTTGAATCTAGATCTTATCAAGTAAGTAGAAAGCTTATAGGTCATACACATATAAGGGGTTAGTTAGGCTTTAAAAATATAAAATTTGTTAATCTTGATGAAAGATGTGTAAATAAAGATACTAGAGTTGACTTGCTTCTACATGAAGTTAAAAGTTGTTTTATATTCTTAGACTAACACATGATCGTGTGCCTTTAAAGCACATATTTGTGCGTTGAATAACATACTTATTAAGCTAAGATGACATGTCTATGCATGCCTGTGTAAGGCTAATAGACGTCCACATGTTTGAGTCAGTGTACAAGACAATTGTAAGAAAAACATGAAAATATCTTTGTTCTGTAATAATGAGTTAAAGGTACATGACCATACATTTAAAGACACATAACCATGCATGTTATGCATGCCTGTGTGTTTTGAGCACATGGTCATGCATGTGCCTTAAGTATAAACGAAAATTTATTTTTCTTCATTCATTAAGTGTTCTTTTGAGAAATTTGAGACTTTTTCTCTCTTAGTAATTTCTCTTTCATTTTTCTCTAACTTTTTGGTTGTTATGCATATTAACTTGGCACTTAGACTTCATAGTTAGAATCTTAAAGTTACTAACTTAATGTGGATACCATAAGTGCAACTGTAAAAGGGTTAGATAGTTGTTTACCTTCTTAGGGTCATTATCACATGATGAAATACAAGATCTACATTACAAGTATGGATTTTGGAAACCCCATTTGGTTGTGTTTAACATGTGTTTTATATTTTCTTAGAATAAAATTTTGGATAGGATGATTTGAGACACTATTTGAATTTTAAAATATTACTTTCACTACATGGTCGCCTTTTTAATGACTAATTTCACCCTATTAGAGTGGTATTAGATCCCTTATTCAAGAAATACACAAAATATACCTGTATATATTGATAAACCCATGGTTGATTATATATTGTTATATATAGTTTGATATCGTCATTCTTAAAAATGTAAATGTGATTAATCATAGATGTCATTGCATGCATGATTTTTTATCATGAAAACATAAAATAAATGTTAGGTTGTTAAGTTTTATCATTTGATACTTTGTTTGAATGGTTGCTTGAGTTATATAAGTGATCTGGTTGATAGCCACTTTATTACATGTTATCACATATAATAGAGGTATATGAAGGGATGACATAGGCATTTGTGTTATTGTGTGTCATTTTAGTATCAATTTTCCTTGTTTGGAAAAACTTAAAATTCAAGTCATGCATGATTTTTTTGCCTTTTATAACATATGACTCTGCATGCTTATCATAGATGGGTTACATACCCATATATGGCATAAGATTTGTGCTAAATTTTATACATACCCATGCACATGGTCATATGTAACCTCTATGTATGTCATATGTGTTGGTTATGCTATCCTTTAGAATTTTGATGAAATCTAGATATGAAATGACACATGGTCATGAACCGTGACCCACATGCCCATGACTGATAAATTTTTCATTAATTCATAGGTTGAGTTACAATTTGACAAAGCTTCAAAAGGTAAAATACAATTTAACATTTAAACCTAATTAAAATTAATGTATTGATTTTGATTAATGAGTTCATATTAATGTATAGTGTCTGGTGTTTCCACTTGACTTATATGTGCATGTTTAAGATTATGTTTAAGTATGTATATTGTAATTTAAACAAGACATGTGAATCATGTCTCTTCCCTTATCTCTATTGCTTTGAATGTAACTCGAGGTTTCTACGTTTATTGTTGTAAATTTAGAATTGGTGTTATTTTCATTTTGTAGAATGAATGTAACTAGAAAACGAGACTTTGTAAATTATTAGAAGATCGAAGTGACGAGAAGAGGTTGTATACTTGAGGATGTAAGCTTAAAGAATCATGAACCAAGGTTGATCTACTAATCCTTACTGCTCAGGGAATAATATTAGTTAAAGTGGAACACTAACACATTTTACATTGTAATAACATGTTTAGGGTTGATTGTTGTCACCTTACATATTGACCATGAAATGAAAAAACCAAATTTAAATTCCCTTGTTATGAAATATCATGTCTTTGCTTGTCTTCTAGCATGACACCTCGGTTAAGCTCTATTCATTAAAAACTTGTTTGTCAAAGTAAAGGGTATCCTTTTACTAGGTGGAAAGCTTAATGTTGGTTAAGTTGAGAATGACATGACTAACATAATTCACTTGTTCATCAAAGTAAAGGTGGAAAGTGTTAAATACTGATAATGTGAATCACAATTAACATCCAAAGTGATTATTGGGGTAACCTTCTATTTGAGACTACAAACTTTTATTGATTAGATTGTTGTTCATATGTGTTTGTTGAGGTTAACACTCAACTTAAGACCATAGGATTAGTTTTGAGTCAATTTAATGGGATCTCGATCCATTATAGATATTCATTAGAACTTCTTGAGTTTAACAGTAAAGGCTATTCACTTGAATAAAAATAGGAAGAACATTTAATTAATTAAATGTAATTTGATGATTACTAACTTTATTTATTTTACATCTTTATAAAATCAAATTCACTTACCATTATATCGAGTATGATTTATGATCCATCCTTGAAAAAGAAAAAAATGTTGGATAGAGTCAACTTCTTAACATGGTATAGAAATCTTCATGTTGTACAACGTCAAGAGAAGAGGTTGTACATCTTAGAAGGAGTCTTATCTCTTGAGCCTATACTAGATTTTACTATGGAAGAGCTTGATACTTTTGACAAGTATGTTGATGACTTTGTAGAAGCATAGTGTTCAATGCTTGCTTTTATGAAACATGAGCTGTAAAAGTAGTAAGAGGAGATGGATACATAGTCTATTCTTCTGCACTTACATAAGATATTCAAAACTTGAAGGTGATATAAATGTTATCAAGTGTTTAGTACATTATTCAACTGCAAACTTAGTGAGGGTGCACTAATGAGCCCTCATGTAATAAAGATAATAAGTTATATAAAAAGGTTAGCTAGCTTGGGGCTCATTATAGATGACAAGCTTTCTATAGATTTGTTGTTAAATTCTCTTTCTTTTGGTTAATGTCAAGAGGTCTCTTAATGAAGGTAAAAGTAAGTTCGAGGCCAAACTTAAACCTAAGGCATTGGTACCAATACTAACTCCTCATTCTCAACAACCTTTAGGTGGAATTGGTAAAGGAAAGGTCACATGTTTCTTTTGTGGAAAATTTGATTATTAGAGAATGAGATGCAAAATGAACCTTGAATATAAGAAGAAGAAACTTTGTGGTGTTTTAACTTCAGGTATATATTTCATTAAGGTTGATTGCTTTCCTATTTTATCTTTAGTCAGATTCAATCCCTCAATAAAAGAGAAATGAACTTATGATTTAGGAATGGAGCAAAAATCTCTTTTCTAGATTTAGGTTATGATAAGTTGTTATTTTTTCTGGGTTGGTTTCGGAACTTGTAAAATTGTTACTATATACTGAGTCTCTCAAAATATTATTTAAGTATCTATGTTAGATAAAAAAAAAGGTTTTTGTTTTTTAATTGCTAATAGTGTTTTAACTTTTACCTTGAAAAAAAAGTACTCTCTGGGATAGCTTACCTAGTTAATGATTTATACTTGCTCAAATTGGATACAACTTTCTTAATATTAAAAATAAAGTAATGTGACCCACTTGAGGCAAGCTTTAAAGGACTATTTATGTCTTCTAGAAGGTTAAATATGAAGGCAAGGTTTGAATGATTCAGGGAAGCATGGAATAGGTTCATGCATGTATGAATGGTCAAATCATTGAAAGAAGTTTAATCATGCAATATTAGGTAGCCAACAAACGTGACCCTCGATTTCAAAGAAACTTAAAGAAATTGAGATGAAAGGATAAAATGAGCCAATAAAGGTTTCAAAGGTGTTGTCAAAGTTTTCAAAGAAATTGTTAAAGTTTTTATAGGAGTTAATAAAGATTTGGAAGGAACAAATACAATTTTCCAAGGTAGACACATAAAGACAGAAGCTAAATGTCGCAACCTTGTAATAACGTGCCTCAATACATATGAAAGACCCATATAAGTGAGAAAAAACACACAAAAGGTGCTTGCAAGTAGAAGACGAAGATGCAAGCAATAAAGCATGCAAGACACTAGTATTATAGTATCAACAAATTCAACCTATAATTTAAATGTACACTTGTAGGTGGAAAGTTCTTGTCACAGTGCTCCCAATTTCGATTGTAGCAAGATGGAACTTTCCTATGCATTTTTTTAATGTTTTTTGGCAGTTATGAAATTCAATTTATAAATTATTCTTAAAATTGAGAGAGCTCCTTTGTGAGTGTTATCTTTATGCTTTAGATTGAATCAAACAAACTCTATATGAATTTGTCAATCTTGTAGATTTAATCAAGGTTAGGGTTCTATAGACTTAGTTTTTATAAGGTTTTAATTTGATATATCTAAGATTGTGGTTATATAGGCTTTGTTTCTATAGGGTTATAATTTGACCAAAATTCATAACCTGTTTTACCTTTCTTAAGGAAATTAATTGATTTGGGCTGATAGTTTCACAATTACAATTATGCTTTAGTTAGTATCAAAGTCATATGAAGTGGTATCAGAGTAAGACTCTAGCAAGTTTTTTTTTTTTAATCTATCCTTTAATTATTTTTTTGCTAATTTTATTTTGTTCTATAAAAAAATCCCAGAGAATCTTGTGGTCTTTGTTCTTGTTCTTGTTTCTTGTCTTGTTGCATCTTGTTGTCTTTGTTCTTGTTCTTGCAATAAATCAACATTTCTAAAATCACCAAATTTCAAAGGTTCTTGTTTTTGAAATTTTATGTTTGTTCTTGTTGCATTCTTTGATTTTTTTTTTCTTGTTTATGTTTCTTTTCATTGATCTATTCATATATTTGTTTGTTTGTTTCATTTCATATATCTAAAAAGTAAAAATTATAGTAGTGAAAAAAAAAACAACAAGTTTTTTAAAAAAAAGAATAAAAGAAAAAACCAAAAAATACAATATATTGGCTAATGGATTGTTGTTTGAATGTCATATTTAATTGATATATCTTGTTTGAAAATTTCATTCACTTGTCAAATTTCTATGTGGTTTCATTCGTGTCATTTGGCTTTAATTTTCTTCATTATAGTTTCGTTGAATTGTCTTTAGACTTAGGTTGTTTGTTTTTTTAGCCTTAAAATCTTTTTTATTCTAACTTTGTCGTAGCAATTATGATTCATCATTATTCTATAAGCTAATCATTTTTGTTTGAGTTAATTTTGCTCTTTGAAGAGCATATTGGAGCACTTATGAGGGATCATTGAGTATTGTGCACACTTGTAAGGTGTTTTTGAGTTCTTAGGCAAGACATTTAAAAGTTATATTTGAGTGCTTGAGTGAAACATTGGTAAGGCATATTAGAGTGCTTAAGTAAAACACTTATGAAGATTATCTATGTATGCTTCAATCCTGTATATGGAAAAAAAAGTGATTGAAAGCAATTTGAGTTTTAGTCATATAGTACATGTATGAAAGGAAGCAAGAGAAGAATTTCAATAAGGGTTATGTAACCACAATTTAAAAAGTTATATGAAATGATGAGTGGTATGAAAGAAACGTTAAAGAGAGATAGGAAAACAGTCCCTAAGAATGAGAAAAGGAAATGAAATAAAAGATTTAGTAGAGAAGTTAATAGAGGACCAAATAGGGTTGCATATAGAGAAAAAGATGAGGATGAGTTTGAAAATGAGGGAGTTTCTTACTGTTAAGCAAGCACTAAATACATAAGTTAAGTTAGATGACTCTGAGTAACAATAAGAAATATATTTTACAGGAGGTGTCATGTCAATAACAAGTTTGTACTATTAATTTAGATAGAGGCAATTACAATAACTCAATTAATACAACTTTAGTTAAGAAGTTTAAATTGCTTGTGATTGGACATCCTAAACTATATAGGCTTCAATGGCTTAAAAAATGTAAAAAGGTTCAGGTGAATATACAAGTCTTAGTGTCTTTCTCTATTGGACATTATATGGATGAAATACTTTGTGGTGTAGTATAGATGCATATTAGTCATATACTATTGAGTAGATTGTGGTAGTATGATAGAAAGGTCACTCATGATGCATACAAAAATAAATACACCTTTGAGAAAGATGTGAAAAATGAATCTTGTACCATTGACACCAAATAAGTTTGTAAGGACCAAATAAAGTTACAAAGTGAGAAAGAGAGAAAGTAAAATGATACTAAGAGGCTCAAAAAAGAAAGAAAAAAAATAAAAAGAAAACACGAACACTCAAATGAGTACAAACACGAGAATGAATACAACTCCCTATGAGTGAAAACACTATAAAGAGTGAGAATGTATACATTAAAGAAATGAATCAAAACACTCAAAAAAGTGTAGACACAAAAAGTGAGGTTAAAAGAATTGAAGTGGCTAAGTAGCCTATTATTCCTATTCTTGCTAACTTAAATTGTGTATTACCTAGTATGATTAGATTTCTTTTGCGAGTTTGTGATATACTTCCTGAAGAGATGAAGGAATCATTAAGGCAAGCTAAAGAGATGATGACTAAATTTCATGTTCAAGAAATTTTAAATCAAAGTGAGGTTTTGAAGTTACTTATGTCTAATAAAGATGGATTAGGCATAGGAAAGTTGAATAGGCATCATGTGAAATAGCTTGCATTTATTGATACCTTTTTATACATGATCAAATATAAGCAAGGTAAGGTAATTATAGAGGTTGACATATTATTTTGCATATATGCATTGAATTCTAATCTTATATCAAATTGCTAGGACTTGAATACATTAAGAAAAATCAAGATTTTTGACATAATTTTGATAATAAGCAAGCACATAACTTTGGAACCTTAAATAATGCATTTGAGTTGTGTGTGTTTGAGAAATATAGTAGGCATAATAAACAATTGCATATTTTTAACTACTTTTTACATAAATTGCTTCTGAATGATTTCATAGAAAATGATTAATGGAATATTTTAATGTGCATAAAACACTTGATATGTTGCATAAATATTTTTTGTGACCTTATAGGCATTAAAAGGTGAAAAGAGTTTGTAAATGGTGCAAACTATGTAGAAAGATGAAATATAAGACTTTGTACTATGAATTGAACGTCTCTTTACTGGACATTTCTAATGCACCTTAGACTAACTTATCAATGAATGTTATATTAGGATTATACAGGAGAAGGCGATATGTTTCATACATAGTCACAAAACCGATGATGAAAACAAGGTGTTTGATTTGTTTATTCAAGTGAAGAAATGCATTCATGATGAAAGCCTATTTTGGTAGGTTTTTGTTGTGCCACGCGGGGTTAGACTTGTCACTCATATTTAGTCACCCTATCATGATGAAAAGGAATGCTTACTATGTTTTTAGTCCACTATGAAGTTTTTTGGAGTTGCCATTAAAAGATTACCTCGAGAACGTGTACATCGATGTAGACAGCTAACAAATGGTTTCTTTGTAGAAGATCCAATCTTTCTCACTTACCAAATAAAAGATTCAGAGATTTAGGTGTAATGATGGGAAGGTAGTAGACACTCATACTACTAGACCTAAAGGTCAACTTTTATTAATGTGGTTTGTTTATAAAGAACATTACCAAGCCTTATTTATTTTCCATTTTAACAAACGTTATATATTAAATATCATTTAGAAAGTGATAAATAATCTAACCATAAACATTAAAAGTTAAATTACATCTTTTTTCACATTCACTGTTATACAAAAATCTAGTCTTAAACAAATCTAAAATAACCTACAAAAAAAAAAATTGGGTTAAACATGTAATAGTAATAAACAAAATAAGCTATTTGTACATGCATTCTCTTTTTTTCATGATTCTTAGATCTTGTTCACCTTAAGTTTTTCCAAGTCTATAGTCAATGTGAAGGTCTTCACATATCATTTCACATAAAACACAAATACTCATAAACGCAATATAAACACTGCTATAGTGTAGCCAACTCATCCCAATCTTTCGTATCAATAGTAATAATAATTATAGATATCCATCCTTAATCTATGTTAGACAGATCATATGATGATGCAAGAATCGATCGAATATAATGTGAGACATGTAACATTCTTAAATATATTTATTGATAGAACCTTGAATGCAACTAGGTCATCATACACATTATTTAGCATAACTATTAACATACGCAAGATAAACCAAAATTAGAAAAAATGAAACATAATAAGTTTGTGAAAGATAGAGATTCATACACAGATGCCTATAAAAAGTGAGTTTTCATATATTGATACAAGAAAGTTCATGTATCAAACATGAATATAGACACTAGATTATAATTCATATGCATGCGTTCTTTATTAGCATGAATTGTCAACAACACTTCATCAAGATATTACTAATAGCATGCAATTTATTAGACAACAGATTGAAAACATACACGAAACACATAACGAACACTATGATTTTACACTCCTAATTATAGATCTCCAACACATTCAATTTTACCATCCTCAATCATAAAATATTTGACTTAATATACATTCAATAAAATAACCATGTATCAATATCTTTTCCTATATATCATTCAATCACTTTGTATAGTAATCATACAAGATCTAGATAGATAATATAAAGATGAGAAAAGTAGGATTACAAATTCATATCCATTCATAAAATGATAAAATAAACAAACCCGCATATTTAACAATTATAATCAAACATCCTATGGTTGCATGCATACGTTTGTAATGGTTATGTCTGTAAATAGTCTTAAAAGGTCCATGTATAACTATGAATAAGCAGAGGTAAACTAAAATACAACTAAAGAAAGAAACAAATGCAAATAAAATAGATTGGGTCCTCTTAAGACATACTTAGAATTTTTCTCTTATGGTATCTCTTTATTGACATTTTGTGGTTGTCTGGATCATTAAATAATAACTAGACTTAATTGATCTCTAGAGTTTGTTATCTTAGTGTACTTTGGTAGAGGAATTTTGGGAAGTGATTTGGGATATTTCTAACTAGAGTTTTAGTAAGAAGTATGTATTGTTTGAAAAGAAATCATCTTCTAAAACAAAGTCTAAAGAAAGTCCTTATAAGAAGTACCCTAACTCTTTGATGAGGCTTATTTTTATGGCTTTTGCCATTTTCATCAAAGGGGATTAACTTTCTTGATGGTGGAGTTAAGGGAATTAATTCCCTTGACGAATTGATCAAAGGGATAGATCCTTCTGATAGAGCAATTAAAGAAATCAAAGCATAAAAGATAGGTTCAACATTATTTTAGTTATAAGTGGATAGGACATTCATAGATGCCATTTACAAAAAAAATTATATGAGTTATCATGTTCACATATGAATGGTGTAAGATGTGGTTACTCTATAATTATGTATACCTAAAATGTAAGAAAGACTCTATCTATGCCCAAAAATGACCCAAAAGGTTATTTTGAATAGGGTTTGGGCTTAATATGTGTATTCAAGCCTATTTGTAGCCCTTAAGCCTTAGGTTATCGACTCAAAAGTCTTGACTAGAAACCTATAGGTTATCATTATTACAAACAAACATTGTTGGATCTAAAATAGGATGTCTAAACTTACGAGCTTGACTTGCCAAGTAAGTATGGTCATAGTGCTATTTTTTTATCACTAAATTCTTTTCCTTTGACCCAAGTTTAGATTTGAGGTGTATACTTTTAAAGAAAAAGAAGATAATGTGACTTAGATAAGCCAAGCTTTGAAGAATTTTTTATGTCTTTTAAAATCACATACAAAGGTAAGGTTTGAACAATTTAAGGGATAATAGAATTAGTTTGTGTATGTATGGATGGTTGAATCATTAAAAGAGATTGAAAATGTGATGTTGGGCTCAAAAGATACAAATTCAATCACAAAAAGGCTTGGTTCCAAAGGAATTCAAAAAAATCAAGTCAAAGGGTTCTAAAGAGTCGAAAAAGGTTTTAAAGCCATTGATGAAAGTTTTGAAGGTGTCATTAAAGGTTTTAAAGAAATGATTGAAGGTTTTAAAGGAGTTGACAAAGATTCCAAAGGAATTAATACAAATTTTTAAGACAAACACATGAAGATAAAAACTATGATTTATGAACTAGCAAAAGTAGACCCTAATGAGTATAAAAGATGCATGTAAATAAGGCAAAATGCATGGAAGACACACACAAGTAGGAGACAAAGATGTCAGAAATTATGCGTGTAAAAGATGTTATGCTACAATACCTAAAAATCTACCCTAGCACCTAAGCAGACATTTATAGGCAGAAAATTCATGCTATGATATCCCTCATTCCTAATACTACAAGACAAAATTTTTCTATGATTTTTTTTTTAATTTTTTTAGGTTTTTAGTTTTATTTAAATTATTAAATTATTTTTAAACATAACTAACTTAAGATTTTAAACCTTAGGTATACATAACTTCTAATTTTTCATAAATATTCAAACTTTTGACATATATGAAATTTAGTTTATTAAATATTCTTAGAACTGAAAGAGCTTTTTTCTGACTGTTATCCTTATGTTCTAGATTGCATCGAATAAACTCTACAGGCATTAGTCGATCTTGTAGTTTTAGTCAAGGTTAGGGTTTTATAAACTTAGTTTTTATAGGCTTTTAACTTGATAGATTTAAGGTTGAGATTATATAGATTTAGTTTTTATAAAGTTCAATTTGATTGAAATTTAAAACCTAATCTATCTTTCTTAAGAAGATTAATTGATCTGCGATTGACAGTCTTTGAGAATATGGTTTTTTTTTAAGTTGGTATTAAAGCTATATAAAAAAAAAATTAAAACAAAATATTTGCATGACACGTATTTATAACATTGTAGGCTAGGTTATATTAGATCAAGGCATACTGAAAAGCTCTAAACTTTTGGGGTTTTATGATCATTTAACTTTTAATAATTTGATTAATATGAATCTTGCCTATTAGGTGAGATAACCAAGGCACCCTTCATTGGACATAGTAAAATGGTAATTGAATTATCGGGTATCATTCATAGTGATATGTATAGATCCATGATAATATAAGATAATTATGGGTATCACTACTTTATGGCCTTTATTAATAATTCAATAGCTATGGTTATGTGTTTTTATTAAAATACAAGTTTGAATACTTTGACGAATTCAAATAATTCAAGAATGAAGAAGAGAAACAACTTAAGAAAAGTATTAAGATGTAGCATTCCAGTTTAGAAAAAGCCCTTAGGGGAAGAGTTTTGAGGTTGAAATGAAATCTAGAAATGGATTGGGAGTCTAGAAAAGTTCAGGGGTGAGTTAGTAAGTTTTCAGAGCCTGTGTGGCTTTCGTACGATTCTTTTAGGGAGGTTTTGATCATGCGAAGCGCGGAAAATGAATAATCTTCATTTTCCCATGTGCACGCCCGTGCACATTGACTTGCACGCCCGTGCAAGTGCATATATAAAAGAGTGAGTCGGGAGATTAAGTTCATTTTCTCACCCACTTCAGCCATTTTCCTTTTCTTATTTCAACAGCAGCTCCTCCCAACCTTAGAGAGGAAATTCAACCTCCAGTAGCTCCCAATCCGATAAAAGAGCCAAGAGATTAGTGGAAAGATAGTCTTCCAGCGGCTATGGTGAGAGGTAAGTGTTTGCTTACTTGTCCTTGTGTTTTCCCAGCTTGTTTTGGATGAATTGTGATGCTTGGATGAATCCATTGCATGTTGATGAGTTTTGTGCATACTTATAGGTTGAGATGATGATGAATTTCCACCCTTGAACCATGCATGTTGCTTGTGTATATTTTAGTGAGAGAATTGACATGCTTTCATGGTGGAATGCGTTATAGTTGATGCATGTGGAGATTGAGTTGAGATTCATGCTTATTGAAGTGTTGGGAATGTATGTTAGAAGTTGATTTGAGATTGATTGTGAAATGGTATATGAATTGTGTATTTTCTAGACGAGTATTCTTGTTTGAGAACAAGACACACGACCGTGTGCTTGCATGGCACGACCGTGTATCCTTGTATTTGCAGGAGCATGCCTGTGTGCACACTGTGTGCACGACTAGAAACACAGACATACACCTGTGTGTCCTGAGAGACACAACCGTGTATAAGCTTTTTCAATGAAACACGTCCAGAATTCCATAAACGAGCACGACCGACTGCATAGCCAGCACACGACCCCGTGCGTCTGGGCACACGCCTGTGTGCCTTTGCCTTTGCCTTGCACGCCCGTGTGTGACCTCTGCACGCTTGTGTGCCTTGCTCGCACCCCCGTGTAGTAGCAGAATTTTACAGAAATCTATAGAAATTAATTAATAAAGCATGAGAAATCAGTTTAAAGGTCAAATAAGCATCAGATAATCAGAAATTTAGTTAATAAAGCTGCATATGCATACCATAGCATGACATGTAGCTTGAGAAAGGATCAAGGGATCCAAATTCAGTAGATTTCAGTATTCAGAACCTGATGTACGGGTTAGAGTATGGGTGAACTCGAAGGGGTATCTATGGGATTCAGCTTTCTGACACCAGTCAGATTGTCCAGCATTACAGATTCAGCCTTCTGACACCAATCAAATCGTTCAGCATTTCAGATTCAGCTTTCTAGCCAGTAGCTAGACTGTTTAACCCACATGACCAGGATGTCAAATCCCTGTGTTTATCAGCCTGATCAGCATAGTAGGTACCTTCGGGTATATTCAGATATTCAGTTGCATGCATCCACAGTTATTTTTAGTTAGCATGACATGACATACACATCATGACATGGATAATAATGATATCAGTAAATGAATGAGATTTAGATAATTAGATTAATCAGTTTCAGATTCCAATAAGTGACTAGATGTATGATTAAGGCCGAGGCCAGGTATGTATGATATTGTATGTTGCTTGCTTGGGTTGAGGGAAATAAGGAACGCGTACTGGGTGATCTTTATCATTCATCCCCCTCATTCTTCCTTCATTTTCAGGTGTGCGTGCTATTGGCGAGGAGCGGGTGGACCGAGGCTAGTGGAAGAGGGCCCACACCACAGTTTTCAGTATGTACAGTTTCAGTTTTAGACCTGTTGGGTCACATGTAACTTTTTGTACTTTCTCAAATGTATGTAAATGTACAGAACAGTATGTATATATGAAAAAGGCCATTGGACCCATTGTACAGTTAAATGTGTATATTTCATATTTAATGTACGCTTCCGCATGTATTGTACAGTAGCAGCAGGTTTTATTTTTCGTAGGATTCCTGTCATGTGTACCCGTATTTTTAGATTATTAATAAAAGTACTTCAGTATTCAGTAGTAGGGGTACACGTGGTGGTGGGTCCTACATTGTTGGTATCATAGCAGTTCTCTGAGCCATTTTAGTAGTGATTTGAGCTTGTAAGTGTGTGGTGCCTGTTTTTCTCTCCTTCGAAGCCATCATCCAGATCCTCCTCACAGCACTGGTCAGGTATTCTTTCCAGTTTTGATATGTTATGTGTTTCTAACCCCTTGTTTGTTGGTGATGCTATAAATAGAGACGAGTATGTCCGTAGATGCATAGATGAGATAGACAGTAGTTCACCTGCCCGTCCTATGAGTATTAGTGATAGGCGGCGATCTTAGAGTACCTCTCATGTGTCTATGAGACAAGAGCAGTTGAGAGAGATGATTGGGGATATAGTCCGAAAAAGTCTTCAGCAGGCTGGTGTAGGAAATATCCCAGAAGCAGGTAGAGTAACTCCTCCCCAGTATGAGAGTTATCAGATTCCGAGAAGAAGAAGACAGTCTCAGCCTCAATCATAGTATCAACATCAGTATCAGTCTCAGCCTCAGTTAGTTAGAGACATATATCAGTTTCCAGCGGGGTATATAGAGTATAGTCAGAATATGAGTACAAAGACAACTAGTACTAGTTCTTCAGACAGGCTTCATCCGATCTACCATCTGCCAGGGTCATTTCAACCTTCAAAATTCAGTGGATCCAAGGATCCAGCAGTGGCAGACGAATGGGTAGAATCAGTGGAGAGTGTCATGGGCCTCTTCATACTGTCAGAGCGGGAAAAAGTCAGATATTTAGTGTTTCTTCTGAGAGGTGATGCCAAGGTTTGGTGGGTCCTAGCCAAGGCTTCCATCAATGAGGAGTATCTGACATGGGTAGAATTCAGACAGTTTTTCGATGTAGAGTATAGGAGTACAGAGATGATATATGCCAAGACCTAGGAGTTTATTGATTTTACTTAGGGGTCCAGTTCAGTTAAGGAGTACGCCACTAGATTCAATGCTTTGGTGAGATGCGTCTCGAGTTTGGCAGGGACAGAGATGGGTAGAGTTCAGAAATTCATCCATGGCTTACACCCTGCAATAGCCAAGGATGTGATGACAGGAGCAGATCCTTCACAGCGATTCAGTGATGCATTGGGGAGAGCACTCAGATCAGAAGGTGGTCTATAGAAGATGGGTGCCATGAGTAGAATATCTGAGAGGACAGAGGATAGAGACAGAGGTAAGAGACCGATGTCAGCCAAGAGATTAGCCAGGGGTTTCCAGAGTTAGAGACAGAAAGTTGTACCCCAGTTGCCATAGTGTGTCAGATGTGGCAGGCGTCATTCGAGAGAGTGCCTTACCGGTCAGATTATATGTTACGGGTGCCGTCAGCCAGGACACATGATTGTAGAGTGCCCGACCAGAGGTGGAGCTGGTGTTGGGCCAAGCAGAGGTAGTGTTGGTCAGTTCAGAGGCCGAGGAGGACTACCCAGAGGTAGAGCAGACACTCCCAGAGCCGGTGGTGTAACACTTGGGGGAGGTGCTGGTCCTTCAGGAGTAGGTGGAGGCAGAGCCAGAGTATATGCTGTCCGCCAGGAGCAGGCAGAGGTCATTCCCAATACAGTAACCAGTCAGTTGCTTTATTTTGATACTCCTTTATTTGTACTTGTTGATTGTGGAGTCACACACAGCTTTGTAACCTGGAGTGTAGTGGAGAGATTGGGGGTTGACCCTAGTGTGGCCAGTAGGAGTATCCATGTAAAGATACCAGATGAGGGTTATGTGGTGAGTGACAGAGTCCTCCTAGATCAGGTGATAGAGGTTATGGGTAGACAGATTCTGATCGATCTGATTCTATTGGAGTTAGCAAATTTTGATATGATCTTAGGGATGGATTTCTTAGGGAGATATAGTGTAGAGATAGATTGTGCAAGGAAGAAAGTGAGATTCCACATAGGTCTTGATCAGTTTGTGTTTGGTGAGGGCAGAGTCGACAGCATGATGATCTCTTGTATCCAAACGAGCAGATTGATGAGACAGGGTTGTGTTGGATACTTGGCCAATATTGTATGTAGCAGTACAGTGGGTCCAAGTATCGAGGAGGTGCCAGTAGTCAGAGACTTTTCAGATATCTTTCGAGATGAGTTGCTAGAGTTACCTCTAGATAGAGAGTTGGAGTTTAGTGTTGAGTTTCTTCCTGGTATGGCTCCAATCTCTAAGGCTCCGTACCGGATGGCTCAAGCTGAACTCGAAGAGTTAAAGAAATAGCTTCAGGAGTTGACAGATAAGAGATTCATCAGGCCCAGTTGTTCACCTTGGGGAGCTCTATTTCTGTTTGTTAAAAAGAAAGATAGGTCGATGAGGATGTGTATCGACTACAGGGAGCTGAACAGAGTGACAGTGAAGAATAAGTATCCCTTGCTAAGGAAAGATGACCTATTTGATCAGTTGAGACGTGCAGCTGTGTTTTCCAAGATTGACTTGAGATCGGGTTATTATCAGGTCAGAGTGACAAATAGGGATGTCCCCAAGACAGCTTTCAGGACCAGATATGAGCATTATGAGTTCGTGGTAATACCTTTTGGGCTGACTAATACCCCAGCGATCTTTATGGATCTGATGAACCTGGTGTTTCATAACTGTTTAAACCGGTTCGTGATGGTTTTCATAGATGACATTTTGGTATATTCCAGGAGTGTGGCGGAGCACCTCAGATATGTGCTTCAAAGACTGATAGATAGACAGTCGTATGCCAAGTTCTCCAAGTGTGAGTTTTGGCTCGACAGAGTAGCATTTCTAAGTCATACGGTTTCAGCAGACGGTATTTCAATGGACCCTAGCAAAGTGGAAGCTATTTTGAGTTGGCCAAGGCCAAAGATAGTGAAAGAGGTACGAAGCTTCCTTGGGTTGGCAGGCTACTATAGAAGGTTCATTGAGGGATTCTCGAGCTTAGGGAGGCCTCTCACTGCCTTGACTAAGAAAGAGGTTCCATTTGTGTGGATTGAGGAGTGTGATATACGTTTTCAAGAGCTTAAGCAGAGATTGACCAGCGTTCCAGTTTTGGCACTACCTCAGGAGGGGGTAGAGTTTGACATTTATACAGATACGTCCCATCAGAGGATTGGGATAGTTTTGATGCAGGATGGAAGGGTCGTTGCCTATGCCTCCAAGCAATTGAGAGATCATGAGTTGAGATACCCTGCCCATGACTTAGAGTTAGCTACAGTCGTGTTTGCCTTAAAGATTTAGAGACATTATCTCTATGGAGTCAAGTGCAGCATCTATTCAGACCATAAAAGTCTGAAGTATTTCTTCACCCAGAAAGAGCTTAACATGAGACAGATGAGATGGTTGGAGTTGGTAAAGGGCTATAACTGTGATATCAGATATCACCTAGGGAGAGCCAATGCAGTAGCTGATGCCTTGAGTAGGCGAGTGGCTCTATCCAGTCTTTTAGTTCAGAAAGAGCTGTAGTATGAGATTGCTAGAAAGCAGATTGAGATAGTGACTGTAGGTTTCTCCAGACTACAGATCAGATCCTCCCTGTTTGATGAGATCAGAGAGTGTCAAATGTCAGATGAGCGGACTCAGAGTATGCTTCAGAGGATGTCAGAGAGATCAGTGCCAGACTTTGAGTTCAGAGATGAGATCTTGAGGTTCAGAGACAGAGTTTGTGTGCCACAGAGTCCAAAGTTAAGGCAGAAAATTTTGTTAGAGGTGTACAGTACGGTGTATTCAGCACACCCAGACAGTACAAAGATGTACCAAGATCTCAAAAAGAATTTCTGGTGGTCAGGAATGAAGAATGACATAGCAGACTTCGTTTCCAGATGTCTGATATGTCAGCAGGTGAAGGCAGAGCACCAGAGACCCTCAGGATTACTTCATCCTTTGAGTATTCTTGAGTGAAAATGGAAAGATATCTCTATGGATTTCATTTCGGGTATTCCTAGAGTCTAGAGATGATTTGATGGTATATGGGTGATTGTGAACAGACTCAGTAAGTCAGCTCATTTCCTGCCAATCAAACAGGGCATGTCTACAGATCAGTTGGCACGACTGTATATCAGAGAGGTAGTCAGACTTCATGGTGTTCCCATGACGATAGTGTCAAACAGAGACTCCAGATTCTTGTCAGCTTTTTGTAGATCATTGCAGAAAACTTTGGGAACCAGACTGCAGTTCAGTTCAGCATATCACCCTCAGACAGATGGCTAGACTGAGAGGGTGAATAAGATTCTAGAGGATATGCTCAGAGCTTATTGTATGAACTTTCAAACCGATTGGGCAGAGTTGATTCCTCTTATGGAGTTTGTATATAATAACAGTTACTAGACAACAATCCAGATGGCTCCATTTGAGGCGTTGTATGGTCGAAAGTGTAGATCTCCTCTTCATTGGGATGATATTGAAGAGAGAGATTCTCTTGAGACATTTGTAGGTCCAGAGATAGTTCAGGGGATGATTGAGCAAATCAAGATCATCAGGCAGAGAATGAGACAGGCCTAGAATCGACAAAAGAGCTATACTGATTTGAGATGTAGAGAGATTGAGTTTTCAGTGGGCGACAAAGTTTTTCTGAGGATTGCACCCTACAGGTAAGTTCTCAAATTTGGCAAGAAGGGGAAGTTGACCCCTAGATTCATTGGTCCCTATGAGATAGTTAAGAGAGTGGGCACAGTTGCCTACAAACTTGCATTACCAACTAGCATGGATAGAATTCACAATGTCTTCTATGTGTCTCAATTGAGGAAGTATGTAGGAGATGAGTCTCATGTGCTTCAGTTTTCAGATGTGGATCTTGCAGAAGATTTGAGTTACCAAGAGCTGCCAGTTCAGATTCTAGACTACAAAGTCAAGGTTCTCAGGAATAAAAAGATTCCCCTTGTGAAGGTCTTGTGGCGTAGCCAGAGAGTAGAGAAAGTCACTTGGGAGGTAGAGTCTGAGATCAGAGATAGGTTTTCAGAGTTATTTAGGTAAATTTCAAGGTCAGAATTTTTATAAGGGGAGAGGAAATGTAGCATCCCAGTTTAGAAAAAGCCCTTAGGAGAAGAGTTTTGGGGTTAGAAATGAAATCCAGAAATAGATGGGAGTCTAATAAAGTTCAGGGGTAAGTTAGTAAGTTTTTAGAGCCTGTGTGGCTTTCGTATGATTCTTTTAGGGAGGTTTCGATCATACGAAGTGCAGGAAATCAATTATCTTCATTTTCCCATGTGCACGCCCGTGCACATTGACTTGCACACCCGTGCAAGTGTATATATAAAAGAGTGAGTCGGGAGATTAAGTTCATTTTCTCACCCACTTCAGCCATTTTCCTTTTCTTATTTCAGCAACAGCTCCTCCCAACCTTAGAGAGGAAATTCAACCTCCAGTAGCTCCCAATCCAGTGAGAGAGCCAAGAGATTAGTGGAAAGATAGTCTTCCAGCAGCTATGGCGAGAGGTAAGTATTCGTTTACTTCTCCTTGTGTTTTCCCAACTTGTTTTGGATGAATTGTGATGCTTGGATGAATCCATTGCATGTTGATGAGTTTTGTGCATACTTATAGGTTGAGATGATGATGAATTTCCACCCTTGAACCATGCATGTTGCTTGTGTATGTTTTAGTGAGAGAATTGACATGTTTTCATGGTAGAATGCGTTATAATTGATGCATATGGAGATTAAGTTGAGATTCATGCTTATTGAAGTGTTGGGAATGTATGTTAGAAGTTAATTTGAGATTGATTGTGAAATGGTATGTGAATTGTGTATTTTCCAGACGGGTGTTCTTGTTGGAGAACAAGACACACCACCGTGTGCTTGCATGGCACAACCATGTGTCCTTATATTTACAGGAGCACGCTCGTGTGCATGCTGTGTGCATGACTAGAAACGTAGACACATGCCCGTGTGTCCTGAGGGACACGACCGTGTGTAAGCTTTTTAAGTGAAACACACCCAAAATTCCAGAAGCGAGCATGACCGGTTACACGGCCAGTGCACGACCCCGTGCGTCTGGGTACACGCCCGTGTGCCTTTGCCTTGCACACCCGTATGTGACCTCTGCACGCCCGTGTGCCTTGCTCTCACGCCTGTGCAGTAGCAGAATTTTACAGAATTTACAGAAATTAGTTAATGAAGCATGAGAAATCAGTTTAAAGGTCAAATAAGCATCAGATAATCAGAAATTCAGTTAATAAAGTTGTATATGCATACCATAACATGACATGTAGCTTAAGAGAGGATTAAGGGATTCAAATTCAGTAGATTTCAGTATTCAGTACCTGATGTACGGGTTAGAGTATGGGTGAACTCGAGGGGGCATCTATGGGATTTAACTTTCTGACACCAGTCAGATTGTCCAGCATTACAGATTCAACCTTCTGACACCAGTCAGATGATTCAACATTTCAAATTCAGCTTTCTAGCCAGTAGCTAGACTGTTTAGCCCACATGGCCAGGATGCTGAATCCCTGTGTTCATCAGCCTGATCAGCACAGTAGGTACCTTCAGGTACATTCAGATTTCAGTTACATGCATCTACAGTTATTTTTAGTTAGCATGACATGACATACACATCATGACATGGATAATAATGATATCAGTAAATGAATGAGATTCAGATAATCAAATTAATCAGTTTCAGATTCCAACAAGCGACTAGATATATGATTAGGGCCAGGCCAGGTATGTATGATATTGTATGTTGCTTGCTTGGATTGAGGGAAGTAAGGAAAGCTTACTAGGTGATCTTTATCACTCATCCTCCTCCTTCTTCCTTTATTTTCAGGTGTGCGTGCTATTGGCGAGGGGCGGGTGGACCGAGGCTAGCGGGAAAGGGCCCACACCACAGTTTTCAATATGTAAAGTTTCAATTTTGGACCTGTTCGGTCACATGTAACTTTTTGTACTTTCTCAGATGTATGTAAATGTATAGAATAGTATGTATATATGAAAAAGGCCATTAGGCCCATTGTACAGTTAAATGTGTATATTTTAGATTTAATGTACGCTTCTGCATGTATTGTACAGTAGCAAAAGGTTTTATTTTTCATAGGATTCCTGTCGCGTGTACCCGTATTTTTAGATTATTAATAAAAGCACCTCAGTATTCAGTAGTAGGGATACGCGTGACAGCAGGTCCTACATAAGATTTTTCAAAGTGATCGAAAGGGGGAATATTTAAGTGTTGAATTAAGAGATATCTAAAGGAATATAAGATAATATCACAACTTACTCCTTCTAGTACACAACAAAATAACAATGTAACTGAATGAAGGAACTAAACTTTAATCAACATGGTCAGGCCTATGACGTGTTTGAAAGATTCATTTATGTTATTATAAAGCTATACTTTAGAAACAACACTATATGCACTGAATAAAGTCCTATCCAAAGCTGTAGAACTTGTTATAAGTTGTGGATTAGGTGAAAAACCAATTTAGAATACTTGAGGATTTTGAACAGTAAAACTTTTGTCAAGAAATTGACATCAGATAAGTTGAGCACTAAACTTGAAAAATTTATCTTTATTAGAGACCCTAAGGAAATTATGCTTTACTATTTCTACCATCAAGAAGAGTAAATTGCCATTGTTGCCCAGACTGCCATCTTGTAAGTAAAGAATTTTTTTTGGGAAGACAAGTGAAGAAAGTGGAGTTTAATAAAGCTTCATAGCCACAAGATACCAAGAACATTGGTAAAAGGATGAGTCATCCCAATTGGTCAAACGTTAAGATACACAGATATAGTTATGAAAGTTAAAGGTAAAATATGTCACAAGCTTGAGAGATTTAGTTTTCTCATGGCTTAGCATGATGATGTATTAGTCTTTCATAACACAGACCCTATGACTTACACTGAAACTATGGCTGATAAAGATTCTAACAGATGGCCTTCAGCCATCAAATCAAAATAGGCTCCATATAAAGAAATCAAGTTTAGAATCTAGTGGATACATCTAAAAAGAAAAACCTGTAGCAAGCAAATGGGTTTTTAAACAAAAACTTGACATGAAAAGTAACATGCATACTTATAATGCATAACTAGTTGTCAAAGGTTTCACAAAAAGCATGACATTGACTATGATAAAACCTTTCACTAGTTGTAATACTTGACTCTATTAGGATTATGCTTGCTAAAATGGTATACTGTAACTATTAAGTCTTACAAATAGATGTTAAGATTATTTTTCTAAATGAATAACCTTGTTAAAGATGTGTATATGGCATAACCCACTAGTTTCATTCTTGATGAACAAGTAAATAAAGTATGTAAATTGCAAAAATACATTTATGGATTAAAACAGGCTTTGAGATCCTAGAATTTGTATTTTGATGAAACAGTTAAGGAATTTGGATTTATTCAAAATGTTAACAAGTCTTATGTGTATAATAAAATTAGTAAGAACTTGATATTGTTTTCAGTTTTTTATAGCAATGACATATTGATCATTGAAAATGAAATATCATATGTAGAATCAATTAAGACTTAGTTGTCTAAGTGTTTCTCTATGTAAGACTTAGAAGAAGTTGCCTATATCTTCGGTATTAGAATCTATCCATATAGGTCAAGAAAACTTATTAATTTAAGTTAAAGCTCATACATAGACAAAGTACTAAAGAAATTTAGTATGAAAGAGTCTAAAAGTGGGTTGACACACATGAACATTGGTGAACATCTCTTGAAGGAAATATCTCCCAGGATGCTAAAAGAAAAAGAGAAAATGAGTAGGATTTCATAGTTAATTAGATTTATCATACACATTATGTCGTGTATGAGGATTGATATCTCATATGCCCTAAGCATCTATAGTAGATATTAATCAGATCTCTGTGATCCTTACTAGACAATTGAGAAAAATATCTTGAAGTATCTAAGAAGAACTAAAGATATGCTTTTGATATATGGCAGAGAAATAGAGCTCACTATTAGAAGATACAATAATAATAGCCTTCAATAGGATTATGATGACTAAAAATCCAATGAAGGTTTGTATTTTATTTGAATAGGCATATAGTCAGCCATAAAAACTCTAAATAGAACACTATTATTGATTTTACAACAAAGTATGCGTATATCTCCTTTACTAAAATGATGAAAGAAATTATTTGATGAAGATATGCATTTTTAAACTTAAAATGGTCTTAAGTATCGTTAAACTTATTGAGCTATTACACAAGCGAAAGAACTATTGTCTCATCAAAGATCCAAATATATACTTAAATGTTTCTAGCTTGTCAAAGAGATCATCCAATGTGGAAATATACAAATAATAAAAGTTGATACAAATAACAATCTATGACCCTTTGACAAGGTCTTTATTTCAATAGAAGTATGACAAGCATGTTGTTGAATACGGATCTAGGCATATGCTTAATTGGTTATAAGTGCAAGTAAGAGATTGTTAAGGTAGGTGCCTTTAGGCCAATTGAATATTTGTGCATTTGTAATCATTTGATATAAATAAAAAGGTTATTTTATTGTTTATTCATATTTATATACATGATATATGAATTATATCATACAAATAATATATTCTTAGAATAATTGTACAGAGTTAAAAAATCAGATTAGTGTTTAATCATGCTTTTCCTATATATTCATAAGACAATCATTCTAGAAACCATCTGTAGGCCTGGCATTATCTAGACCTAAGGCATTGGTAATGAAGATAAAACCATCATAATGTTAAATGACCCTACCAAAAGGTGATAACAGTTTACATGTGTCGAAGTTATTACCTGTAGCTTGGTGTAACATATGGGTGCATGCCTTTGTGTTAAACATGTTCATTGGACTAACCTGACAAGAATATTTTATATAGAGGGTGTTCCTATGTTTATAAAACATCTTCTTAAACGAACAAGTATATATGGTCCTTAGACTTGAGGAACACGAGACTCCTACACAAAAAGATTAGTATAGTTTGACTTAATCTAACATACTGCCTTTATAAGGGTTACCATATGTGTGATAATTGGTTATATCAAGAGATGTGCATAGGCTATAGTGAACCAATAAATGATTTATCACTTTCGAACACAAGAATAATATCTTACTTGATGTTACTGATTAGTATCCATGATAAAATAATCTATAGCCATAATAAGACAAGGTTGTAGCCTAGTCAATGCCATTTGATATTGATTATTATAAGATCACTTTGAAGACAAAAAAAAGATAGACAACATTTCTAATTGTGTAGGGCTTGAGCTTGTTTATCAATATTATACTGGACAAGTGGTTTTTTTGTCTTACTAGAGGCCACTGATGGTTTATGTTTAGATTTTGTTTGAATTTGGATACTATCAAGCCAGTAGAAAGCTTATGGGCCATATACATATATAGGGTTGATCAGACTTAAGAAACGTAGGATTTGTTGATCTTGGTAAGAGATATGTAAATGAAGATGCTAAAGGTTCACTTTTTGAATTAATTCAAATGAAATTGAAAGTCACGTTATGTCTTTGGCCTAGCACATGGTCATTTGCCTTTATAAGGCATGCCCATGTGGTGAATGGTATGCTTACTAAGCTAAGTTGACACTGTAAGTCTTGATTTTCATAAAATCATAATATCAATAAGATTAGGTTATTTTAATTATGTTTATGCTTTAATATTTACTAAAAATTAATATGAAGGGTAAAATAGTCATTTTTGGCATTTTTGGGTCATACACATTCACCATGAATGGTTACTATATGCAAAACATGAGAGGCCTAAATTTTTAAATTTATTATCATATATGACCGTGTAATATATTATGCATAACCGTTCATGTCAAGTTCTATAGTTGTCTATATAAAACAAATTTATATTTCAAATTTATTATTTCTAACTTCCTAAAAAATTGGCACTTCTTGAGAGGGTCTAACAAAGAGTTACGAGCACATCTTAACCATCAAGTTTGCCAGAGTTTCACAAAAGAAAAAGTTATAGGGAGAGAAAAGCCATAACCTATAAGGCAAGTAGCAATTCTTGATCTAGTAACTTTGTTTGATCTTGATCTTGATTGATAAAGTATGTTCCTAATTTGTAATGTTGAGTAATCATTAATTCAAGTAAGATATCATGAATTTGAGCTTGATTATGTTGATTTATATGTTAAATTACGCTTAATGAGATGAAAAATGTAAATATGTGAAGTGATGATGAAATGAGTATGATATAAGCTAGATCTTATGGTGATAATACGTAGTTATGCTTTATAGGTTGTTGATCTTGATTGTGGATCTATGATTTTCATCTATGTTTAAATTGATGATAAACATAATGATATGAAAATGATGATAATTATTGCAATTAATGATCTTAAGTTTGCTTTATGCATGATTCAGCCTAATTTGATGAAATATGATTATATGTTGGTGTATGAATACTCTAGAAATGATTTAATGTGATTTATTTATGAAATGGCTGAGATCAAAGCTTATTTGGCTGAATGCCATAAAAAAAGAACATGATACACGACCATGCTTTCAAACTTGTGTGTTCCATAACATCGCGATCGTGCAAGTTATGTATGCACAGGCATAAAAAGAAGCATAGTAATGTTGTCGTTTTGCCTGGTGTCATGATCATAAATTAGTGAGTCACGATCATGAGGTGCATCAATTTCATATGCACATGGAATTTACTGTCACGACCATGGACATTAAGAGTGCACAACTGTGCATAGCATAATGTACAAAACATCAAGAAGAATTAAATTCAAGAAATTTAATTAAGATTTAATTAGTAAATAATAACATGCATTCATGGCATTTACATATCATGGCATGCCACATAAATTAGAATTTTCAACATAAAGAAAAGAAAATAGTTTTACATGATTTTCTTATTTATGAAATTTAAAAATAAAATGTCTAAGACATCTTATAAGAGAGGATACGAGAGGACATTTATGTATTTGCATTCCCGATAAGAAATGAGGCCAATGTCCATTAGTAAAAGATATTAAATTCGTTAGAAAAAAGTATTTTGCATGTTAGAAAAATCGTGTACTGGTATGTGCATTAGCTTTTGAACTCATGAGGCTAGGGTGTCAAATCCTTGTGTTCATCACTTTAATCAGTATAGTAATAGTTATAGAGGTTTTATGATGATTTTTATGATTTTAAGTTGATCCTTGTGATAAACTATGATAAGTAATCTTTAGATCAAACATAATAAGTTTCATGATGAAGATTTTAAACAAGTTTTTATGCAAAGTAAGCATTCAAGACAAGATATAGTTTTTCAACATGATTTTAGCATATCATTCATGTCATAACATGCATGACCAAGATAAAAAAAATTAAGTTAATTAAGAAATGAAATTAAGATAAAACTTAAGACTTAAGAAATATTTAAGAGGAAGATTCAAGAGAAAATTTAAGAAGTAAGTGTAATAAGATAAGACATTAAGAAAATGTTAGTAAAGTTAAGGTTTAGAATTTTGATTGCTAAATGACTTGTCACTCATTTTAATCCCTTTTCTTTAAAGGTTTATGTTCATGAGTAGTTGCATGAGTGGCTATTGTTATTGAAGGAATATTAAGTAGTATGTAATGTAGTTTAATATTTTCAAAACAATTTTTGTAAATATGGTTCACATTTACGAACAAATTGATGTTTTTAGATTATGATGTTTAATAAAGTTTAATAAACAGGCAATTTCAAAAATATGTTTATATCATGATTTAATTAAGTTGAATATTCCACAATAGTTTACGTATGAAGATGAATTACATTCTCACATTAGTTATGAATGATTTTGTGTGAAAATAGTTTTAAAGTGATATACACATATATATTAAGTGAAATTATAAAAGATATATGTGTGTGTGTGTGTGTGTGTGTGTGTGTGTGTTACATTTATTGGTATCAAAGTAAGATTTTGGATAATTTTTTTTGAAAACATTTTTTTAAGTGTTTTCAATGACAAATTGTTTTTGATAGTGCGTTGTTTTTGAAGGAGTTCCTTGATAGCTAATGTTTATTGTTGCCTACTCATTGTAAGTACAAATTCTAATTTAGTCTGAATTTAATTTTAATTAACTAATGTTAATAAAATTTTAGATAAGGAGAAATATGCATTTTTATTCTAGTTTTTCCCAACCAAGAAAGGATATGGCTAAGAGTTGGGTTTTGGTAAAGTTATTTCTGGTGTGAGAAAAGAATCCTTTATAGTTCTAGCTAGTTTGAGTGTTACTATTGTGATTGAAATGATTAGAAAGGCTATAAGAAGTAGAGATCAAAAGCTAATAATTAAGAGGATATTGGGATAAAGTTATCACAAAGATATTGCTAGTTCTTCTATTTGATTCATGAGAAAATATGTTTGATTTATGGTTTGCCTAGAGTTTATCAACCATAAAAAATTAACTATTTTAGAGATCCAATAATGATTGAGGAGTGGATAGACTTTGTGGAGAGTGCAATGGGTCTGTTTCAAATATCTAATAGTAAGAAAGTTTAATATGTTGTATATCTGCTCAAGTATGATCAAGGATATGATAGAATTTGGCTAAGATGCCTATCGATGTTTCAAAGTTAAGTTGGTATGAGTTTTAAAAGATGTTTGATACTGAGTTTAAAAGTGCTTATCTGGCTTATATGAGAGCCCATAAATTTATTGAGTTATCTACCTCAAAGGTATACTAAACTATTAAAGAGAGTTTTAGATCTGAGTCACATTAGAAAATGATAAAGATATTTTAGAGAATAAATATAAGAACAAGAGAGCAATGCAAGGTAAAAAGGATTTTAAAGGTCATAAAAAGGCTTGAATGGATTTTCTTACATGTTCTAAATGTTAAAAGAAGTATCTTAGAGAGTGTTTGATGGGTCAAAATATCTACTTTAAATATAGGTAACTAGGTCATCATATAATAGATTGTCCTTTTAGAGGTAGTACTAAAAATACTCAAGGAGGAGGTAAGGCAAAAGTGTTTGCATTGTTGTAATAGTAGGCTAAGGTTAATTTATTGGCAATCATTGTTAGTTAACATTCAATAATTCTTCATTAGTTGTTTTAATTGATTATACTGCTACATATATTTTTGTTACTAAAATTATAATAGCTAGATTAAGTTTGAATCTTGTAGTAATGGCTTATAAATTTGTATTGAGTTGTTAGAAATAAATACTATAGTGAGTGATCAAATGTTGTTAAAGTAGTCATTAGTGATTTATGGCATGACATTAGAGATTTATTTGATTGTTATAGAGATGTTTGATTTTAATATAATTCTAGAGATGGATTTCTTAGGTAAATATGGTACTAAGATTAATTGTAGGAAGAAAAATTAGGTTCTATTTGAGTAATAGGATGAGTTTATTTTTGGTAAGGGTAAGATTCAGAGTGTGATGATTTTATATGTTAAGCTAGAAACATGTTGAACAACGGTTGTATTGGGTTTTGATTGACATCATTTGTTGAGATAAGTAGATTTTGAGGGTTAATGATGTATTAGTGGTTAGAGAGTTTTCAAATGTGTTTTTAGACGATCTTATAGGTTTAGCTTTAGAGAGAGGCAGATTTCAATATTGAGTTGATTTTTGGTATAACTTCGATTTCTATGGCACCATATAGGATGGTTGCACTTAAGTTGTAAAAGTTGAAACAGTAGTTGCATGATTTGTTTGATAAGGGCTTTATCAAGTCGAGTCATTCACCATAGGGAGCCTTGACTTTGTTTATTAAAAAGAAAGATATATCGATGATGATTGTATTAATTATATGAAGTTAAATAAGGTAACTATTAAGAAAATATCAATTACCTAGGATTGATGGCTTGTTTAATCAATTAAGAGGAATGGTTATGTTTTCCATGATTGATTTGAGGTCTGGATATCATTAGGTACATGTTGTTAATAAATATGTGTCTAAGACTATTTTTAGGACAATATATTGTCATTATAAGTTTATGGTGACGCCACTTAGTTTAACTAATGCTTTAACTGTGTTTATGAATCTGATGAATAGGATATTTTAAGATTGTCTTGATAAATGTATAGTTATCTTTATTGATGATATTTTGGTGTACTTAAGAACTAAATAAGAGCATAAATAGATTTGAGGATTATATCATAGAGGTTAAGGGAAAACAATTGTATGCTAATTTTTTTTTTAAATATGAGTTCTGGTTGGATAGCATGACATTTTTGGCCATATTGTTTCAATCAATGGTATTTTGGTAGATCCGAGTAAGGTAAAAGTTATGTTATATGGGTAGAGGTCAAGGACAACTAAAGAGGTTAAAAGTTTTCTAGGTTTAGCTAGATATTATCAAGGGTGTGTTGAGGGATTTTTCAAGTTAGCTAGGTCACTTGCAACATTGACTAAGAAAGATGTTATATTCATATGGTCTTAAAAGTGCAAGACTTGTTTTCAAAAGTTAAAAGAGAGGTTGACTAGTGCTCTAGTGTTATCATTGTCAGAGGAGGAATTAGAGTATTATATCTATATCGATGTTTCTTATTAAGGTTTAAGAGTTATTTTGATACAAAGTGGTAAGGTGATAGCTTATGTTTCTAGGTAGTTAAAAGAGTTTGAGTTGAGGTATTCTATTCATGATTTAAAGTTAGCTATTAGTTTTTGCTTTGAAAATCTAGAGGCATTATCTTTATGATGTTAAATGTAGTATCTATTGTAATCATAAGAGTTTGAGATATTTCTCTTTTCAAAAAGAGCTTAATATGTGAAAGCGTAGATGGTTAGAGTTGGTTAAAAATTATGATTGTAAGATTAACTATCATTAGGGTCAAGCTAATGTAATGACAAATGTTTTAATCAGAAAAATGGTTTTATATTAGGTTTCTATTCAAATAGAGCTTTAGTGGGAGATCTATAAGGAGCAAATTAAGATTCTTATAATAAGTTTTTAAAGATTACAAATTAAGTCTACTCAGTTAGATGATATTTAGGTTAAGTGGTTATTAAATAAATGCTTTCAAAAAATGGTTCAAAAAATTAGAGATGGTTTATATATAGGTATTGTAGTCAAAGACAGTGCTTTAATATTCAAAGATAAAGTTTGTATGCTGAAGATAAGGATTTAAGATAAAGGATTTTGTTAAAAGCTTATAATGTAGTGTATTCAACTCATCTTAGAAGTGTTAAATTGTATTAGGATCTTAAATGAGGGTTTTGGTAGTCTGGTATGAAGTGAGTTATACTTGAGTTTGTGGCTAAGTTTTAGTGTGTCAATAGGTTAAGGTAGAGTATAAGAAATCTTTTGGGTTATTTCAGCTATTAACTATTCTAGAGTGAAAATTAAAGAGCATTTTTATTAATTTCATAGTAAGACTTCTTAGAGTGCAATAGGGTTATAATGACCTTTGGGTAATTCTTGATTAGTTAACTAAGTCAGTACACTTCTTGCCTATCAAGGATAGTATGTTTATTGATCAATTAGGTCAAAATTATATAAGAAAGATAGTTAGATTGCATGGTGTTCCTAAGACTATTGTTTTAAATCATAATTTGAGATTTATGTTTGCATTTTAAAAGAATTTGTAAAGACCTTTTGGGTACTAGGTTGAGTTTTAGTATAGTTTATCACCCGTAAACTAAAGGTCAAACAAAGATAACTAATCAAGTTTTAGAAGATGTGTTGAGAGCTTATTGTATAGATTATAAGACTAGTTGCGTTGAGTTATTATCTTTGATAGAGTTTTACTTATAATAATAGTTACCAATTGACTATTTAGATGACTCCATATAAAGCTTTATATGATAGAAAACTTTATATGATAGAAAACATAGGTCACCTCTTTATTTGAATGAGATTAATGAGCGAAATTTTCTAGATTAGACATTAGGTCCCAAGAAGACTCAGAGGATGGTTAATTAGGTCTAATTGATTAGGCAGCTATGAAGCAGGCCTACGATAGACAAAAATTTATGCAGATAAAAGACATAATGATGTGAAGTTTTAGATTAATGATAAAGTATTTTTGAAAGTTGTTTTTTACAAGAGAGTGGTTAAATTTGGCAGAAAGGGTAAATTAGCTCCACACTATATTGGTCAATATTTGATCTTAGAGAGATTTGGTAATGTGACTTATAGATTGGTGTTGTCTATTAGTATAGATCAAATTCATAATGTATTTCGTGTATCTTTGTTAAGGAAATATGTTGGTGATCCTTTTCATGTATTAAAGGTTTAAGATATTGAACCAGTAGATGATTTGAGTTATCAAGAACAGCTAGTGATGATTTTAGATAAGTGTGCAAAGTCATTAAGAAATAAGGCAATACATTTGGTTAAGATTTTGTAGAGGAATAAAAATACAAAAAGGCTACATGAAAGGTTGAGTCTGAGTTCAGGTAAAGATTTTTGAAGTTGTTTGAATAAATTTTAAGGATAAAATTTTTAAAAGTGGAAGAGAAATTATAATGGCTTGATTTTCATAAAATAGTAGTATTGGTAGGATTGGATTATTTTAATTATGTTTATGCTTGAAAATTAATTGCAAATTGATATAGAGGGTAAAATAGTCATTTTAACCTTTTTTAAGGTTATACGCATGTCTCTATGATAGGTTGTCACATTTATAGCGCAAAAAGTGAGAATTTTTTTAATTTCTTGTCATGTAAATCATGCATGTCAACTTTTGTCATTGCCTATATAAAATAACTTTGTATTTCAAATTTTACTATTTCTGACTTTTAAAATTTAGCAATTCTAGAGAAGGCTAAGTAAAAAGTTGAGAGCATACCTTAACCATCAAGTTTGTTGAAGTTTCATCAAAGAAAAATTTAAAGAAAGAAACAAAAGTAATAAGCTAGAAGGCAAGTAACAATTTTTAATCTAATAGCTTTGTTTAATCCTAATCTTGATTGATAAAACCTGTTCTTGATCTGTAACATTGTGTAATCATTAGTTAAAGAAAGATCCAAGAATTCGAGCTTAGTTATATTAATTTATATGATGAATTATGCTTAATGAGATGAAAAGCATAATTATATGAAATGATAACAAAATAAGCTTGATATGAGTTTGATCTTGCGATGATAACATGTATTTATCTTTTTGATTTTGATTGTAGATCTATGATTTCTAAAGGTTAATTCAGCATATGTTATGATAGATCTATGTTTAAATTAATGATGAACTTGATGATATGAAAATGATGATAATTATTATGATTATTGATCTTATATATGTTTTATGCATGATTTAGCTTAATTTGATAATGAATATGATTATATGCTGGTGTATGAATATTCTAGAAGTAATTTGGTGTGATTTAGATATGAAATGGTTAAGATTAAAGCTTGTGTGGTTGAATGTCATCAAAACAAATCATGACACATAATCGTGCAATCAAGGAATGCACCTTGTGCATTCAAGGAATGCATGACCATGCATACATGTTCTGTAATGTCACAACCATGCATGTTATGTATGCACAAGCATAAAGAGACATGTAGTTGTGTTATCATTTTCCTTGGTGTCACAACTATGAATTGGTGAGTCATGGCTATGAGATAGGTCAATTCCATATATGCATGGGATTTAAGGTCACAACCACGCACGTCAAGAGTGCATGATGCGCATGGTCAAGCATAGCGTACTATACAAAAAATAAAGAAGAAATAAATTCAAGAAATTTAATTAAGATTTAACTAACAAATACTAATATGCATTCATAGCATTTACATATCATGGTATGCCAAAGATATCAAAATTTTCAACATAAAGAAAAGAAAATAGATTTACATGATTTTCATGTTTTATGAAATTAGAAACTAGGATGCCTTAGACATTTTTCAGAAATGGATATGAAAGGGCACTTCTAGGTTTGCACACCTATTAAGAAATAGGGCTAACGTCCATTATTATAAGTTATTTTATTTGCTAGAAAAGAATGTTTTGTATGTTAGAAAAATCGTGCACTAGTATATGTATTAGTTTTTGAACTCATAAGACTAAGATGTCAAATCCCTGTGTTTATTAGTTTAATCAGTATAGGAGTTTTGATGAAGCTTTTATAATGATTTTAAGTTGATCCTTATGTCCGATTATGATAAGCAAGTTTTTATGATGATTTTTTAATTGAATATAATAAGTTTTAAGATGAAGATTTTAAACAAGTTTTTATGCAAAGCAAGCCTTCATGTTAATACATAGTTTTCAACATGTCATTCATGTCATAGCATGCATGACCAAGATGAAAAAAATTAAGTTAAATAAAAAAAAGGAATTAGGATAAGCCTTAATACCTAAGATAAGATTTAGGAAGAAGATTTAAGAATTAAGTTCAAAAAGATAAGACATTAAAAGATGCTATTAAGGTTAAGGGTTAAGTAAGTTAAGATTAAGAATTCTGCTTATTGAATGACTAGTCATTCATTTCAATCCTTTTTCCTTGCAAGTTTATGTTTATGAGTAATTTCACGAGTGGTTGTTGTTATCAAGGCAATGTTAAGTAGCATGTTGCATAGTTTAATGTTTTCAAAATAATTCTTATAAATATGGTCTACGTTTACGTTTATGTTTCTACACTTTTGAAGTTTAATAAAGAGGTATTTGCATAAATATGTTTATGTCATGATTCAAGTTAAGTTTAATAGTCCGCAATATGTTTAAGTATGAAGATGATTTAAGTTTCCATGTTAGTTATGAATGATTATGTATAAAAGTAGTTTTTAAGGTGATATATACATATATATTAAATGAAGTTATATATATGCATGTGTGTGTGTGTGTGTGTATAACCACTCACGTTTCAAGATTGTTATCATGTGAAGAAATACAAGATCTACACTACATATGTATATTCTAGAAGCCCATTATAGTTGGTATCAAAGCCTCTATAGGAGATGTACAAAAATATATGTATTGATAAATGCATGGTTGATTATATATTGTTGTATACAATTTAATATCATCATTTTTGAAAATGTAAATGTGATTAATCATACGTGTCATTGCATATGTCATTTGTGATCTTGACAATGTAAGTGAGTGTTAGATTGTTGAGCTTTATCATTTGATACTTTGTTTGAATGGTTGTTTAACTTTTATGGGTGACTCCATTGATGGCCTCGCTATTACACGTTATCATATATAATAGACGTATATGTTAGGATAAAGTTGACATTTGTGTTGTTGTTTGTCATTTTGATATCAGTTTGCTGGGTTTTGAGAGTTTTTCAAGTGATTTTTTATTTGGAAAAACTTGAAATTCAAGTCATGCACAGTTGGGCGCATTCATGACACATGATCATGCACGGTTGGGCACATTCATGACACACGATCATGCAAGCTTGTTATACGTGGGTTGCATGCACATGTATACCTTATATTCATAGCACATAATCATGTATTAGATTTTATACATGGTCATGTGTTACCTGTGTGTATTTCATATGTCTTGGTCATGCTATCTTTTGGATTTTTGGCAAAATCTAGAGATGGAATGGCACACGGCCATGCACCATGACTTATATGCCCATATGTGATGAATTTTAATTTCATTCACGAGTTGAGTTGTAATTTCACTTCATAGGGTTAAATACAATTTAACATCTAAACCTAATTAAAATTAATTTATTCATTTTTATTGATGTGTTCGTATTTATGTATGTTCACATAGTGCCTAGTGTTTCTACTTGACTTGCCTATGTATGTTCAAGATTATGTTTAAGTATGTATGTTATAATTTAAATAGGACTTGCAAGTCCTACGTTATCTCTCAATTCTTAATGTAATTTCTTCCCTCATCTCTTTCTCTTCGAATGTAACTTGTTATTTCTATATTTATTGTTTTAAATTTACAATATGCATTATTTTCATTTTGTAAAATTAATGTTACAAGGAAATGAGGCTTTGTAAATTATTAGAAGATCGAAGTGAGGAGAAAAGGTAGCATACTTAGATACTTAAGCTTAAAGAATTGAAACCTAGGTTGACCTACTAATCCCTATGGCCCTAGGATTACTATTAGTTAAAGTGGAACACTAATACATATTTTACATTTTAACATGTTTAAGGTCGATTGTTATCACCTCACATGTTGAACCTAAAATGATAATACCAAATTTAAAACTTCTCGTTATGAAATATCATGTCTTAGGTTGCTTTTCGACATGACACCTTAGTTAAGCCCATGTTTCTTGGAACCTTGTTTGTCAAAGTGAAGAGTATCTTTATACTAGGTGAAAAATCAAGTTCTGGTTAAGTTAGGAATGACATGACTAGCATAATTCATTTGTTTACCAAATTAAAGGTAAAGGGTGTTAAAGGTTGAGTAAGGCATGCATTTGTTGATGCTAAAGGATAAGATGTATCCACCCTACTAATATTAGGAATCACAATTGATGATACACATGTTTGTTAGGGTAACCCTTAAATTAAGATCATAAAATTTTGTTGATTGGATTGTTGTTTATATTTGTTTTTAGCGATAACACTTGACTTAAGACCATGAGATTATATCATCTTACCTAATAGATGCGATCTTAATCTATTATAGATGTCCACCAGTACATCCCGAGTTCAACAGCAAGGGTTATTGACTTGAAATGGAATTTGCTTATTACTAACTTTATTTATTTGCATATTTGTAAAATCGAATTCACCCATCGTTATGTTGAGTATGAATTTATGATCTATTCTTGAGAAAGAAAATTGGTTATATGGAGCCAACTTTTCAGATTGGTATAAAAATTTTTGGATTATACCACATTAGGAGAAGAGGTTGTATATCTTAAAAAAGACCTTGTCTCTTAAACTTAGACTCTATTCTACTAAGGAGGAGTATGACTTTTGACAAGTATCTTGATTACTTTATCAAAATCTAGTGTTTAATGTTTATTTCCATGACACCTAAGCTATAAAGATAGGATGAAAAATGTTAGTGTTAGTGCCCTATAGTTACATGTCCTTTACATACTAGTTGTACTTGTTCATGTATTATTGTATTTGTAAACATTTGTTAATGTTAATAACACAAGGTATTTTAGATATATTGTTTTCTAGAAAATATACTGTGTCTTTAGTATGGTAGAACTGAGATGATGGATTTAAATGATTAATCATGCTTTTTATACATCTCATTGGTGTCTATACTAGAATGGTCTATAATTCCGACATCACTATGAACCTTAAACACGAGTGATGATGTGAGGATTATTATTGTGTACACAATCCGATTGAATGGCGATGGCGGTTTACACACACCCAAGTCTATTGCTTGCGACCTAGTTTACACATGGGTACATGATTTAGTAGTGATGTTCATTAGATAAATCCAAGGATGAGGATCCCATATAGATGGTGCTACCTATGTCTATAGACTATTCCTCATGAATTGATAGATATATATGGTTCTTCGACTTAAGGTCTATTCGACCATTTTGTATTAAAAATGGTGCCATTTGACATCATCAAATGCATCGCCTTAATTAGGATGTTATAAATGTGAGTGATTGGTTGCATCATGATTAGTATGAAAATTATGATAGATCAACATTGGATTTTTCAATCCCAAACACAAGATGAGTGTTTTAGTTAAGTTGTCCAGATCCAATTAGTATATGACCATAGTTGGATTCTTTGGCATCGTATCCAATCCCAGTTTAGACATCTGTATATAAATGGGGTGCCTAAAATAAACATGAATGTATATCTCAGCCTTGTGAGACATGATGATGAAGAAATTGTATTGTGCATTAATTTTCAAGTTAACCAAACATGGAGTTGTTCATTCACATTTTACTATTCGGGTGGTTATAATGCCTTGATAAAAGCCACTTATGATCTGTGTTTAGCTTCGACTTGAATCTAACTAGGGCTATGGTAATAGGGAGCTTGTGAGTTACATACTTGTGGAGTTGCAAGATTAAGGCAGAAGATTGTTATCTTGGTGATTGTGTTACTAGCTGGTGTCATGTTAGACTTGTCAGATTTGTTCAAGTTTACTTAAGTAGTCAAAATCAAGGATTTTCCTTGATGTGCAACCATGCACCTCTATAGGTCATGGGCATACATCTTGAGGGTTAACAGAGTTCTGACGTGTTTAGACGTAATTAGTTTGATAAAGTCAAACTAGTTTGAAATTCAAATAATCTTATGACTTAAGGGCATGCATGCTTTATGTATAAATGTACATGTAGTTATATGAGGGTTATCGAATTTAGGAATTTAATGTTGCACAAATTTTGCGTAACATTCTTAAATCGCTAAACACATATGTTTCATTGTGAAGGTTTCATGCATAAGCCTACTTGTAGTGTAGTGTCGATTTTTGTCATGTTAAGTTAGGACAAACTTGTCACTGTTATTTAACTAACTTAAACATGATTAAGAGGAGTATGTAACAAGTTTATGACTTATTACGAAATCTATAGAGTCGCTATCTGAGAATTGTCGCGAGAAAGTACACGCTAGTAAGGGCGAACAACTTTGTGAATTTATTATAAAAAACCCAAACCTCTACACTTGTCCAATGGTTGGATTTAGAAAATTAGGTATGACAATAGAAAAATATTAGATAGTTATATTATTTCGTCTGAATGCTAACTTTCACTATTATGGTTATTTTTGTTAAATGTATTACTGAATTTAATTAAATTCTTTTTTTTTTTATGGTACAATATTACCTAATCATTTACAAAACATGAAATTAAATTTACAATCATCTACAAAAGTAAAAATAAATGAATAAATAAAATTACATCTCATATGCATTCACCACTATCCGTTAAATCTAACTTAGTTAAACGTAATAAATTTAAATAACATTGCAAAAAACTGTAAATTGACCAAATAATATAAAAATGTACATACGTATAAAGGGAATTAAATCCGTGTCTTTCTTGAATGTGCCTATAAACGGAGACATTTTTCTCGATGAGTCCGCAGATGGATGACGAGATCAACTTTTGCAGATGCTTTCACCCACGTCTTTTCCTCTTTCTGTGGCCAACTCGTCCAAGAAGCATTAAACTAATAAATATGTAAAGATTGCCAAAACCAGATAATCATTCTATCCCAACATGTGTATATTCAGGCAACCATTACGTAACCGCATGGATTCTAATCATCAATGCATCATTACTCAGTATTCATCTTCTATATTATACATGCAAAGCATTTATCATTTCAAGACTTGACTCTGACTAGATTAATCATTCATAATTTGTGACAAGCTATTCATAAAGAAGCGACAAAAAATTGCATATGTTGTTTATATGTGTTTGTAATAGGTATGTGATTGGCTAGATGATAATCACTTTGATGTTCACCAATAAAAAAAAAAAATAGATAAGCGATCATTCGGTTGAACTGTACGAGACACAAAAGGATGCACAACATACTTCTATCCATTATTCGAATATTTAACAAGATACTCACAAACACAATTCTCCAGTAATTCAAACGGTCACCATATGCATATTCAGCCGCCCAACACAGACAACATATTGATATTCCACATGCATAATTCAATCAATCATTAGATAAGTCAACCGTGAAAGGATATATAAAATAAAGAAATTTTCCCTCAGAAGCTTACCCGGATAGTGATGTATGCAAGCTCCACTAATGTTGAGTCGAGAGTAGTTGAGTGTCAAGAAAATTGGAGTTCGTTCTGATTGAAGAAATGGTTTCAGAAGGGTCAATGTTTGTGTATACGGTGTACTATTTTTTAAGGGTTGAAAATTTGTGGGGTGGTTAAAAAGAATCAGGAAAGAAATCCTAGAAGCCTCGAAAAGCTCCCCAAAATTTTCAAATCCCCTCATCCTTTTTTTCATGGTCAAGCAACCTCTTTTCATAATATAGGAAGACCTCCCTGGCCAATGGATTGATTTCCCTTGATCAGGCTATGATCAGGGGAAAATAATTCCCCTGACCACGGGTCACCTGCACAAGAAGGAAAGGAGATCTACAGAGCTGGTGTAGCAAATATCAAAGGAAATGTATGCAGCTGGTGCCAAAAAGGAAAAAAAAATGAAATGCATGCTGCAAAAACGTGGGCGCAAGAAGGTGCAGCGCAGCGTGCATGTGAGGATCACGCGAGCGCTGCACCACCTGGGGTCGAAGCTCTTCTCTCTTTTTTCGTGGGCCTTTGTCCGCTGGGCCAGACGCACTCTTGCGGGCTTCTCCTTATCTTTTTCTTCATTTGGCAGGCTTTCTTCTGAGACTTTTGTTTTGGGCTTTTGTTTGTATTTTTTGCTTGTCTTACAGATTTTATGTTTTGACTTCACTTTTCGTTAGAGCAACTTATTTGGTTTTGGATTTTTGTATCTTAATTTTTGGGTTTTTGGATTTTATTTTAAGTTTTATTTTGTTTGCCTCTTTAACATTTAGGGTCATAATCCCGACCATTGTGCAACAATTTATTATTTTCATTTATAAAGAGACATAAATATAATTAATTTGACAAACAGGATATGCCTTCAATTTTTCCTAACATTAACCATATATTATGCCAACATAACAATTCACCACCATTTCATCATATATCTTAGATATCATACATGACATTTATATACATGTTCATACAACATATCATATATAATTGCACCATATTATAATCATAAGTCATTTTAAACCTATAAATAAACATATTACGTTCATAACGCTTAAATGACTTATGAAACCAATATAAAATATAATGTGCACATGTCATAATCCTCATTCTTATCTTTAAATTTAATCTTAACTATCCAATTGGGTTTTTTTAAGTCACTACTTTGTCTTGGTTATCACCTCACAAGACTTTTGATTCCTTTCTTTTTATATGAATTTCATTCCTCTTTCTTGATTTGCATCTCAAAGGACTCATGAAACATCTTTAATCATTCATAAATTCTTACTGTATATGTCCATTAAACATATATATTGCATTTCAATGATTAGTGCAAACATGAGAAATAAAATTCTATTACATAACTAGTTATTTACTCATAGCATATACATGGATATATCATATTTCATAGTCTTTCACATATTTATTTTTCATGCTAATCATTCTTATAGCATGTTACTAGGTCCAAATTCATAATCCATAAGTCAGTTTCCATCCTACACCTATTTCCATATAGTTGAATGAAATAAATCATATATGTAGATCCTATAAAACTTAAGGTTTTTTTATTGTCAACTTCAACAAGCTAGACTAGTATAGCTATAACTCTTTCTCTAGACATTAGATTGAGGTAATTTTTGTAGACATAAGAACCTAAGACATAGGGCTAACATTTCTTGCCTTAAGGGCTCATTATGGTTCAATCTCTTGCCATGTCTAATTTCAACCAAGATTTGTGAGTTGGGAATTTAGCAGTCTATTTTGTATAGTACTCACTTAATCCACCATAACTTTGGCTAAAAAAGTGGTGTGGACTTGATTCATAAGGTGTTGGAAAGTTAAGAGATTAGGATACAACCTTTATGTTTTGGTCTTAAGTTGGTTTGACCTAGATTTTAATAGTATTTTGACTGATACCTTACTGCCAATATACAAGAGACAAAGTTGTACCACAATTAATCATCACTTCATCCATTGCACAACCAAGACATGTCCAATACATAACATAAGCTTCATATATATGAATCTATTCAAAGGTTTATAGCAAACAATGCGAACCCTAGATAGAATGGAGGTTTTCCCTTTACCTAGGAGTCCAAGTGTGTTAACTATTTTACTTTGCCTTAGTTGCTACCCTAATACCTATATTAACACAAATGGCATAAGAATCAATCTTTTCTCTTCATTCCACATAAAATTAGGGTTTTATAACTTACCTTAAATCCTTAAGGTTGAAGCTTAAATGATGAAAACCTTGTTTTTCTTCAAACATTGCTTGATTCCCTATGAAAAGTTAAGATAGAAAGCTTGATATTTGTGCTCTAATGGAGAAAAAGTGAATTGAAGAGGAAAGTGAGATAAAATCCTTAGGTTGGACGAATTTTCCATTATATAACATATAATTATGTTATTTTTATTAAGTAAAAGTTGACCAATCCATAAAAATAAAGAAAAAAAAGGTTATAAGGCATATATATATATATATATATATATATATATATATATATATGTGTGTGTGTGTGTATGTATGTATGAATGTATGTATGTATGCATTTGTGTGTGTGCATATATATATACCATATAGTGCTATTTTAGTCTTTTTCTCATGAAACATTCTAGTCAACTTGTTTAATAAGCATTAATTAGGCTATGACTCACCTATTTCACTTTAATAACCAAGTTGATCCACTAAGCAAATGACTAATTTGACTCTAGCACACAAATATGAATAACTTGACTCATTCAAATTCTTATGAAAAGACTAAGTTACCTTTGGTTATCTTTTGTGCCATTAAACATTATTTACTTCCTTTATGACTATTTTTACCTTGATTTCTCATAGATCTCATTGCCCTTGTTTACTTTATTTCATGGTTCATATTTTGTCATTTATGTAAAATGACAATTTTTCCCTTTACACAAAAAGTCCACTTAAGGGTAGAATTTCATACTTGATTCATTAGAATGGCTAAGTAGGGTTTACATTGACATAAGAGGGGTTACTATAGCTATTAGCACCTCACTCATCACCATATTATGGCCCTAAGTCGTACTGTTGATTCCATCAAATATATCATGATACTAATCAGTGTAAAAGGTTAAGGCATAAAATTTAGGACCTTATTGATGATGAAAAGTTAACTGACCTTGAGCAACATCCTAGGCATGTGTTTTTGTGAGGATTTTGGGGACATGTCTATTGCATATTTTTATTCTCTCTAGTATTTAATACAACTTGGAATTTTCAATAGATTACTCATGCTTGATGTAGGCTTATGCTTAGCTTTCATATAACTTTTATTTTGATTTCAAAAAGCAAGTATACTAGCTATGATAGACTTTACACCATAAATGTGAGATTTCAAGCCTATGGTCATATATACTTATATGGCCTTTAATTTCTTTGCTAAGTGGGTTCATTTACTACTGGGGATTCTAAAACTTGCTTTTAATATTGGTCGTGATCATAGCAAGTAGCATACGCATATAAAAATAATGATGGAACTAAAATTAGAGCTACTTTAACCAAACAACCAACCATGGCAAAACATTAACCCTAAGAAACCCTCTTTGATCTTAAAACTTTACCTTTGGCTAACCTTATAGTAAAACCCTGAATCCTTTAAGGGAATAGGCTCTAAAAGTTGAAATTCAGCCCTATGTCTATTTCTAAATGAAACAAGCTCTAATAAATGCTTTAAAGGTCACAAAACTTATGGTAGGGTACACTCACCAAGTTCACATTTCTATTCACAATCCACAAGCCTTAGTTTATCAATTTGGAATCTTGTATGAAAACTATTTAGGTTATCATCATCAAGGAAAACCAAGTAGGGTCAAAACAAAGTGTCTACAATTGCCTCATACTTTGTGTGGTTTGTGTGGGTCATTTAGTAAAATGTAGTTTTGGACAAAAATGGTTATAGACACATGGAAAATACAACAAAGTATGATAAAAAAAATACCAAGTAACACACTTATCCAAATGTAAAGCAAAAACATCAAATAAAATAGAAAATTGTTCGTAGTCACTCACTCTCAAATCCTATAACATCATTATTCTAAGATGGCCAAAACCTATAATAGTTTTAAAGGACTTCAAGAAAGAACCGACTATAGTCACAAAGTTTGAAATGATTTTAGAAGACTTATATGGATGATATAGTCTATGGTAAATAATAGATGATGACCATGGACTTTGTAACAACCAAACCCTATAAATGGATACTTTAACCCATGGTAAACAACCATGGACTTTATAACAACTAAGCTCTTATTGATATATGGACAAACAATATATGGTGAAGAATTGGTGATAACTATAGAGTTCAAAACATTTTAATTGATATATGAAAATACAATCTATGATAAAAAACTAATGATGACTATGACTTTGAAATAATCTAATTAACATGAGAAAAGATGACTTTTAGTGAAGAATTGATTATGACCAAAGACTTTAGAATGATTTAATCGATTATAAAATATGATATATGGCAAAGAACCAATGACGACTATAGATTTTGAAACAATCTAATTGATGTGAGGAAAAACAAAATTTAATGAAGAATAAGTAATGACCATAAACTTTAAAATGATTTAATCAATATGTGAAGGGGGTAAAATGATTACCCCTTCAGTGGAGCAAATTTAATGTAGGATTGCCTATTGTAGGGTGAATTCAATTTGGGGTTGCCCCTTACAAGCATGGGATTGCTCTATATGCACTGAACTTGATATAGGATTGCCCTCTTCTAAATAGATTTGATGTTGGCTTACAACCCTATAGGGCAAATTTGATATGAGATTGCTACCTATAAGGTGGTTTTAATGTGAGATTACCTCTTGTAAGGTGGATTTGATATTGGATTGCCCCTTATAAGATGGATATGATGTGGGATTGCCTTATGTTAGGCAGATTCAATGTTGGAATACCTTTATAGAGAGGATTTGATGTAGGATTGCCCTTAAAAAGCAAATTTGACATAAGATTACCCCTCGTGGGGCTTATTTAATATGGAATACACCTTGTGAAGTAGACTTGATATAAGATTGCCCCATGTATGTAATAGCCCAAGGGTAGAATTATTTTTTAGTCTCTAAAACTAAGGGTAAAAGAGAGATTTCTAAATAGAAAATAGAATTAAGAGGATTTAAGGGTAAAAGAGTCATTTATGAGCCTTTTGTGGCTTGTACATGATTATTTTGGAAAGAATATTTCATGTATAACATGAAAGGAGAGAGAATTGAGATTTTTCTTGTATACATGACCATGAGTCTTAGACACACGCCGGTGTGTCAAGTGAGAGAGGCTATAAATGTTTTATTTTCTTATTTTTAGCGTTTTTCCTTCAGCTTTTTCTCTTCTCCATTTCCAACAAACCTTAGGTAAGAAACCGTCCAACTAGTAGTCATTAATCAAGTTAGAGATCCAAGAGCTAAAAGAGAGAGAGATCCAAACATAATGGCAAGAGGTAAGTACCTTACCTCTTTCATTTGGGTTAAAGCATGTTTTCTGATTTGAGTTTCCTTCATATGGTTGTTGTGTTTTAAGCATGTATTCTAACATGAGTTGATGATAAAATAATGTCTTGGATGATGATTCATGAGTTGTTTTGAGATTATGATGAGATATTTGATGTTTATGTGCTTGAGTATGAATTTTTGAGAAATGTGTGATATTTAGCATGTTTATGTTGAATAAATGGGATGAAAATGTTTATTGGTGGATTTATTTGTTGTATGTGCATTTGATTGAGATATGGTTATGTTTTGTAGAGTTTTGAGTGAGATTTATAGGTTTCTAGATGCTTTCTACAGAATCTAGGTGAGCACACAACCACGTGAAAAGGTCTTGCATAGCACCCTTGTGTGTATGAAAATCCAGACACACGTCTATTAAGTCGATGCACATGCTTGTGTGTGTAATCCCAAATATACATGCCCGTGTAAGTAAGACACATGAGTGTTGTTTAGCCAGCTACACACCCATGTAATGTGGTACACGACCTTGTGCCTTAGATGCACACTCGTGTGTCCTCACCACACATCTGTGCAACCAACATGATTTTCCAGATTTAATTTTAGAAGCTAGCACGACCAAGGACATGGCTTGAACACGGCCCTGTGTGCTTTTACGCATGCCCGTGTGCCAAGTTTATCATATCGTATGCCTTAAGAAAAAACAGAAAAATATTCCCAAAACACTTCTAAAGCAAAGTTAAGAGATCCAAACCATTTCTAAGGATAAGAAACTTAAGAATAACAAGATACAACAATATATCATGCATGATTATCAAAGTGTAAAGCACGACATGCCACATTAGATATTTTTAGAAAAACGGATCTAAGGATCTAAGAGCATATTTTAAAAGTATAGATATACGATGTTTCGAACATTAGTTAGGGGTGAATACAAGGGGACACCTGTGAGTTCGCATGCCCGTTAGAGAGGAAAACCAATGTCCGTTAGAGAGGATATGGTATTTGACCAAACTTGTTAGAGAGAGTGCTAATCATGCACAAGTAGTTTTATTATAGGATTGAGCTTACACGGTCAAGATATCAAATCTCTGTATTCATCAGTCTAGCCAACATAGCAGATATTTTCAGATATAATACTTTCTGATACAAATTTCAGCTTATACTATATGTATATATTTAGGATCTTCGGATCAAAGTTTTAATATCAGAAAAAGTTTTCAGAAAGAAAAGAGTTTTCAAAAAATCAGGCCCAGGGTAAAGTTTTATTGCTATTCAACATTTACATGACATCAAAGCATGCATATTATGTCATATGCAACATTCATAAGAAATAAGATAGAGAAAGACAAAAACACTTCTAAAAATAGACGAAATAAGATAGTAAAGAAATAAAGAGATAAGAAACAAGAAAATAAAGAAATAATAAATAATATATATATGTATACAGTTGCACGTAGTAGGCTTGTGGCGGGGGTCACTATAATGTAGGGTAGATTTAACGTTAGGTTACCTTTTGTAGAGCAGATTTGATGTTAGTTTACCTTTTATAGGGTATATTTTGATGTGGGATTACCTGTTATAGGGTCATGTTGATATTAAAGAGTAGATTTGATATAAGATTACCCCTTTGTGGGTGAATAATGATAACATTTCACTTAATAGGTGGATAACAATGAGATTACCCTTAATGGGCAAATAAAGACAATATTACCCCTAGTAGGCAAACAATGACAAGATTGCCCTTCGATAAATGAATGAAGAGAAAATTACCTCTCATAGATGAATAAAGATGAAATTACCCTTAATAGGCAAATAATGATGAAATTACCATTAGTGGTAAATAATGGCAAAATTTCCCCTAATAGGCAAATAAAGATGCGAGATAGATTGTCATCCAATACGCGATGTATTACCCATGTAAATGATGGATCTGTATTGATGATGTTATATTATATTCATGAAACAACCATATCAATAGGAGATAGAAGACTTGGTCTAAAGGAATATCAACTCTTGATAGGTGATCTCATTCTTCTTCCCTCTTTCCTTTTCTTTTCTTTTTTCCATAAAAGATTCAACTATTTGTCATCAATAGAAGCTTGACCTATGATTCATGATAAGAGATTTTTATTCAAAAAAAAGTTGGAAAATATAAGGGTTAACAAATATTTACACTCAAGTTTAATTCAAGAATGATGTCTACCATAGGCTTGCTCCTTCATCTAATCTTCATCATTTAGGCAGCATGTTAGTACAAATATGATGATCTTTATCATGGCTGTAATAGGGTTGGGTTAGGTTGTAAGTGGTTCAATTTAGTCAATGGTTATTTTAACTTAGAAGAGCCAACATAGTATCTTGACTTTAGAAAGGATTTATGACTGTGGTATTTTCAACTACATTTATTGTTCTTTTTAGTGCCTTTTAAAAGATTTTCTTCTTCTTCTTTTTTTTTTTATTCTTGTTTCTTCTTTATTCTTTCTTTTTTTCTTTTCATTTCTTATTCCTTTTTCTTCTTCTTTTTTTTTTTTCTTTTTCTCTTTCTATGTACATTAAAAAGCAAAAGGCTCGAATATTGTTGTTTCCTTCCTTTTTACTATTTATTTCCTTTCTTAAAAGCTCTCAAACATTTCAAGCTTAACAAGGTTTCCTTAGAGTTGATATTTATCATGGTTAGTTGTTTGGTCGAATAGCTCAAATTCTATTACCATCATCTTGTTTACATATACATATAACTTATTATGATTTTGATCAATATATGAAACAAGTTCTAGAGACCCTTAACACAGGTGAACACACTCAACAAGGGAGTAAGAGGTCATTTAGATATGTATAGTCATAGGCTCAAAACCTTACATTTCATGATGTATAAATTACTAAGCTAACTTCCTCTCTTTCTAAAGAGAATAACTCAAGTCATATTTTTTTATTGAAAATTCATGAGTTTGGTAGTGTCAAATCATAAAAGCTAAAAAAATGCAACCATATGTAAAAGCCAATGCCTTTCAAATTCTTAAGGCCCTCATGTCTTAGTCATTGCTCAAGGTTAAACAATCTTCCAACATTGATGAGATCTTGAATCTCATGCTTTAATATGCCTTTTTTCATCAACTTGTTTAGGACCTTTGATAATAAAATGTCAAAACTTGAAAATTTTTTTGCTTTAGTGCTGTAATGTTTGCATTATCAATCCTCTTAGGCACAATCTTGCCATTATGTCGCCTTTGGCCATCATTTTCTACCTAATCGCCAAAATAGTTATGACATCGTCATCGGTTGTCTTTGTTTCTTTCATCTTATGCTTTCCCTTGAATTCATCTAACATTTATGCAATTTTTGTAATCAGAAGTTCCACCTTTTTGGTCATAAACTTCTCTATTTTTTTGTTAACCAATTGCTTCATCTTTCTTGCTATTTCTCGAGTGTATCCCCTTATGACTATGTCTTTTCTCTCCTATTGAATGGCTAGAAAAAAAATGTTAGTGCATGAATGCTTGATATACTTATGTAGATGTGTGTTAAGCCTGAATGATTGATTTAGTGGAAATACTCATTTTAGATAACAAATCTATTGGACTCAACAATGACAAGGAATAGGTTTAGTTCCCAAGTAAAGTGATGAGCAAATGAAAAAAACTTAGGCTCAATTATTAGGAATTCCACAATCGCTGAAGAGGTACTTATGCATTGATTTTAAAACTATCACAGAGTTTTAGAATTCTAGAGTAAGATCATGTCTATCAAATATATGAACAAAACTGAAATAGACATAGGTGTTTTTAAAAAATGTACCTATGATATGCCCTTTTAAAATTCTACTTCTGATGACTTTATGGTTCACTTACTTGATTATCAGTAGACTCTCAATACTAGGAGTATATATACTAAGTAACTTTTATAGATTTGTGTATATTTTTGGATGCTAGTTGAAATGTGTATATGGTTATGTATTTGTTTGGGTAGAGTGTAAATATGATAAGTGTTTAATAAGTTTAGACATTTCTTTGATAATAAAATAGGCTTATACAAATGAACACTTGACAAATAAAATTGTGCTCATATTTATAGAAACAAACGCATGGCCATATTAATGACATGTATGACCATACTACCTTTTTGCACTTAAGTTGCATAGTCATGTATCACATTTAGAATTTTCATATTGCCATTCTACTGCCTCTGCACCATTTAAGCTATAACACGATAAGACATACTATTCAAGGCTTACTACCCATGCATTAACTATTGCAAGCATGATCGTACACCATGTTACATTGTTATGTATAATATCTTATTCGACCCATATAGTCAATTACAAATTTAAAGAAGTGCCCTTAAGAAAATGTCTTTCTTCAAGTTTGAATATGATTTTATGTCATGCATAATATCTTATGTGTTCATATATGTTCATGTATAGTATAAATTACCTTGATGACAAAAAAAAGGTGATAGTAAAAATTGTTTTATATAAATTTAGAAATTTTATATATACAAATAACATTATATTATCACGTAATATTATTTTATCATCTCATGTTATATCATTTTGTCATATCATATCATATTTTGATATCACAGAAACTATAATATACGTATTATCAATATTTTTTCTTTTTTTCATCAATCATCTTTATCCATTAATCTGCCCTTTACTTTGATTTTTTTTTTCTTACCTTTCTTTTTTTATAACTTCACCTTGTGTTCTCATTTGAGTTGAAAGTCTTAGCCTTTTGTCACTAGATAACAAGTTTATAAAATATAAAATGCAGGGAAGAAAAAAAAGTTTAATAGTCTCTTACACACTTAATGTTTAGTATTCAACCATTTCTTTTTTTTTTTTAATGTTTTACAAGTATTAGATGATTAATGATTACTGAGATGCAAATAAGTTAAAAACGATCATAAAAAGATCTACCTAAAGTTGTTATAAGCTATTAATTATATTTTATCACACTTAAACTATTATTTGAATTTTATTATTTGATAGACGTTTTTCACACATTTAATTATAGATGATATTTAGTTAAATAATAACATCTCTCGTGCATATTATTTTTGTAAAAAAGTCTTCTAAATAGTAATGTTACAAAGACATGTTATAAAATTTACATCTATGCTTTCATATTTTTTCTTTGCTATTTTTGAATTTGTAATAGAGATTTATATAATTAAATTTAAATAATAAAATCAAATTAAATTATTTAAAAATTAAAGTTTGATTTAATTTGTAAAATAATTTGATTTAAGTTAAATTTTTTTAAACTGGTTTTTACAGTTTGAGTGGTTTTCAAACTAAATAAACCTATAAATTGTTTTTTTTTTTTAAATATATATACATACAATGACAAAAATTTTTAAATAACAATTATATTTTCTCACTTATTTTTTATATTTATTTTAATATTTTTAAAATGTCTATTATATAAATATTTCATATTCATATTAACCAGCACATAACCAGAACCATGAGTTCAGCCATAAGAAGTTTTGGGCCGTTTGTCAGGTCACCTTGACACAGCTCAGAGGCTTGATCTTAAACAACACAAAAACCCTAGTGAGCAGTCGATTAACAAAGACAACTACTAAAACCCTACACACTTATGAGACCATAACAGACATATATATAAATTGTAACTATATTGTAATACTAACAATTAAGCGAAAGAAACCATGGCTATGTATCTGAGACAAGCAATCTCTCATCGGAACACAATTCTACTTCTTCGAAATGGAACCTTTGCTCTTCAGTCCTGCAGAAACTTGTCTCATTTTCTCTGCTCTCGCAATTCTGGGATCTTTGGAACACAGTGCAATGACCCCACTATTTCTTCTCCAGAGTTTCTGCGAGATTCTCACCGAGGTTTTGCCAAAGCCAAAAATTATCCAAATGCCTAAATTTTGTCAACCATCTAAATACATGATCATAGAGGCATAATATGCATAGTTATGCATTAAAGTAAAATTTGACATATTACTTCTCAACCTTATTCAAACTGAATTGATAAGTTATACATGATAACACTCAAATACAAATACTAAGACAATGATCATTTATCTCCTAAGCTATCAACTTCTTTATGTGTGTGATTCACAAGCTTCCTACTAACTCGATGCCCAACCAAATAAAGGCTTTTATTGGGATGCTCGATTAACCCTTGCTCATAGTTACCAATTACCAATCCATAGAGTGAATAAGTCCTCACTAACATGATTGATTTTGATCACCTAGCAGGCTTTTTATTTGGAATGACACATCCAATAGAATGAAGCAATATTTCATTCATCCAAATACAGTTTAATAATAGCCTCTTGTAAAACATCATGACTATTGAAATAGTAAAGTGTCAGCAAATACCTATCAAGCTCAATCAACTTGACATTTGACATATAATACGATCTTTTTGCCACTATGTCTCACAAGACTGAGATATAGATGTGTATATACCTTAGAAAATCCTTACATGTAATATGTCCAAACCAAATATATTAGATACGACATTAATCGATCCTCCTATATTGACCTACTATAGCTTTTACACTAATCATGATGCGACTAATGGTTCACCTTTATGACACCGCATTTATGATGGTATATTTAATGGTATCAAACGTTATCACTTATAGTGTAAGATGGTCTAGTAGATCTTAAGCTGAAGGACCATAAGTATCTATCAAGTTATGAGGATTGATCCATAAATATTGTGGAACACACTTTATATAGGATTCTCATCATTGAGTCAGTCTAGTGAGCTTGATCACCTAATCATGCACCCATATATAAAACTAAGTTGTACTAATAATCTCAGTATGTGCAAACTACTGCCAACTCTCAATGAGATCGTATACACTGTAATAATCCCCCACACAATCACCAATGCCCCAAAGGTTTCATTATAATGTCAAGATTATGGACATGTTTTAGTATAGCCACCATTATGCACATATAAAAAGCACGATCAGTCATCTGATCCTATCGTCGTAGTTTTGCCATACTAAAGGGACGTCATATATTATTTAGTTAAATACATTAACATTAATATGATTGAAATACCTTATATTAATAATCATAATGCATTTATAATTTACGTTAAAGTCTAAGTAAATGCAAAATTACACAATAGATATAAAGCTATAAGCTAGGTTTTAAATGAATATATTCATTAGTGAAAATTTTTCAATCTTTGTGTTTTGTTGTGTGAATTTATTTATTTATTTGTTTATTCTTTATATTTTTTGTGTGTGTTTAGTTAAGTTATATGTCGATGATTATAATTAACTACGATGAATAATTGATATGTAATAAATTAGCTTTGTTTGATTAAGAAGTATGGGAAAAAATACACTAAGGAATTAAAACTTTGGGTTTGACATATGTATGGTTAATAACTCAACTTGAAAAATTGTCTATGTGTTATGTTCATAACTTCGAGTGACAACTAAAAAAATCCCTTAATAGACTTGATGATTATTTAAACTATGGTTGAAAATGCATATTGCTTTGATGTCTTAAGGGAATACATATATATATGTATATATATAGAGAGAGAGAGAGAGAAAGCCAAATATGATAAGAAAAAAATGGGCATGATTTGAAGTCTAACTACTATAATGTCTTAGTTGTTTAGTAGGTTATGGGTTGGCATGTTTACCACGAGTGACTATCATATCAAAAGAAAATTTAAGATAAAAGTATGCAAACCACCTTAAGTGTATGACTTGTAAGTAGCCGGGTGTTGGTATTGCTGGTATTAGCATTCTTATAAAAAAATTGGTTTATGAATGAGGGAAACTAACATAAGCCTTGAAAAAAAAAAGAAATATACATCAATCAATGAACATAATAAATAGAAGTCCAAGAAATCTAGAGGATCGAGGCATTATCAAGAATAGACCAAAGGATAAAAAAAATAAATTTCAATCACTTGCACATTCATGAATATATTCTAAAGGTTTGGTTATGGGTTTCAAAATAAAATGGTTATAATAGTTCATAAAATAGTGATATGTTGTTTTGAAATGCTTTTCAAAAAGATGAAGTTAATGAGTTATGTACTAACTTTTGTTGTAGGTTATGAGACATGTATACGAGTTAATTATTGTGTTGTCTTAAAATAATATATATATATATATGCTTAGGATTTTGGTTTAGGTACATGATGTTTATGGGTAGCATCACTGAAAACTTTCATGAGACTATAACTCATCCAGTATGGCAATGCTTACTACATATGCTAATTGCAATCATTATAACTTACGAAAGTGGTTTAGAAGTAGGGTAGTTTAATTTGACTAGTAGTTTAATTTAGATTAGTTTAACTTTTACGTCTTCTTGAGTTTTATGTTTAGTTTAGTTTAGTTCACTTATTTTACTGGGGACTAGAAAAGAGTTGGTTTAAGGTTGTGATAAATGTCTTCCATCCATAAAAAGTTATGGTTAATTTATATAGTATTCATGGGTGAAATGACTATTTAACCCTTAATTTGCGCATAATTTAGGATCATGAGTTTTTGCATTTTGTTTTACAAGAAATGATGAATTTGAAGTGGATTTGATGGAAATCAAGCCAAAGGATACTTATGGATGACCGATTGGTGATTCGAGTGAAAATCCAAGGTAGAACCACAAAGATTGAGCAAAGAAAATTACAATAGTTTAGGTGTCTAACCTTTGGCTCTTGTTCTAAATATTCCATAAAGTTAGAGGCTAAGAATGTAAAAGTATTCTTCAACAAAGTTATAGTGGACATCTTAAGCTTTTCAAAATGCTATTATAGGGAAAAGGTGGATTTTATTTGGGCCCCCAACTGTTGCTACAAAAGTCAGGTCTTCTTGGTGGACTCTTTGTCTAACCACTGAGAACTAAAATGGGCATAACTTAAGATCTTGATATCCAAATTGAGTGTTTCAAAAACCAAATCAAACTAGACATCTAGAGATACAGCATTTAAGAGGACTAAAATTCTAGAAACTTGGTGTCATGGCATAAAAAGTTATGCCACACTAGGATGATGGATTTGCATTAAAAGCTTTCCTAATCCAACAAGGAATCTACTTGGCTACCCTAACTATATAAGCAACTTCTTAATTAACCTAATGACATCTTTGAGGCTATAAGGGCAGGCTTTTTGACATCTTTTTCAGAAGTTTTCAACAAGAAAAAAATTTCATTGAAGAACTAATCAAGAGATCAAGATCAAGCAAGGATCACAAGAAATCAAGATTGTTCTTCAGAATGGTGTTATTATTTTCACTTTAAAAATATATATTTCTTGTATTTTTTATTCTTCTAGTTCTATTATGAGCTAAACTTTTTTTCACTGAGGCAAAAATATAATCTATTTTGGAATACTCAGTTATTAATTTAATTAAAGTTTTATTTCTTTTATTCATATGTGTTAAATAAATAATGAGTTGGGCATATTGCTATTGTTTGGATGTTCCACAACCATTCAAATTTATTAGGATTTTATAACAATAATTGAGAGGTAAGTTATGAATTTGTTGTATTGATAATTATCATAAATTTAGTGATAAAACTAAAGACAATTATACAGCTATGGTGTCAAGCACTCTCAAGTTTATGGTTAAAGAATTACATTTTAGACTACTTGGCATTGGCCTTATTTATTATGATATCAATAATACCACTAATAGACTAAGACTTATAGAAATAAAAATATTTTATAATTAGAAACCTCATAAAGAATAAGGATATTAAAAAAGAATACATAAATGTAAAATTGATATAAGTTAAACCTATCCAAACGAATAAGACCTATAGCCTATAAAGTCAAAATGAATACATAAAGAGGTTGGGGTATCTTAATATTTAAGGTTAGTGGAAGTTTTATAATTTGTTATTTTAATGAAATTTTTTCTTTAATCGTTGAATTGATATATTTTTATGAGATCATATGGTTTTATTTACTTGTTTGTATAGATATATGCGTGTATATATATGTAAAATTATGGTATAACATGTGTCTCAAGAATAAAGCTTCTCTTGAGTATCATAGTTGTATGTCTATATTTCATGATATCGCGAATAATGTTGATACATGCAAACTTCATTGGAAGTAAAACGATTTCTCTTATTTTTTCTGAAACATACAGTTTAAAGAGAAATAATGGACTACCAGAGGCAATACTATTTGACATAACATGATTGAGTATCATTTTTGCTACACTCTCAAATCTGATCTGTATTGATTTGATTTATTGATAATTATTATCATAGACAATCTTGTGTGATATAAGTAATATCATGGTTCGTTCTTGGTGATCATATTAATTAGATTATTAAATATAGTATAACTTTATTTTTAGACTATTTTGTTTTTTTTTTAAATAGTGACCACTTTAAAATTAAAATGTTGTTATCTATGAGTCAAATTTTTTTTTATTTTTATAATAATAAAATTAAAAAACTGAATATTAAAATTTTCTGCTAACATTAATTATAATTTTGGCTTAATCAAATTGGATAATTGAATAGTTCAATATCAGTTTATAGACAAACTTAAATGATCAATAAAATTATAATTTTGGCTTAATAAAACCGAGTAATTAAATCGTTCAATGTCAGTTTATAGATAGACTTAAATAATCGATAAAATTAAGTCCAATACACTATAAGGTTATGATCTGAGTAGATAGCATTAGTGTAGGCCTTAAGGTTTATTGGATCATTAGTTACTATATATGGTGGCTAGGTCCGTTTCTTGAAACCTAATTGATATAACTACACCTATTGAAAGCTATTATACAATAAGGTTTTTAGGACAAAAGATCAAACCACTTCATTACAATTATTTTTAGTACTGCTATTGATTCAAATTGTCTAGAGTTTCAAATTTTCCTATAAACTATAAATTAATGCATTAATTTAATATTTTATAAAACATGCATAGATCCTATTGATTAGGATTGATTGTTATTTTTCAGTTAATGTAAACTTAAATTTTACATCACATCTATAAAGGTTAACATCTAAAGTTGGACAATAACCGAGTTGGTTAGATTTCCAAAGTTTAGCTCAGTTTAAGTTCAAATCAAGTTCAAATTAAAAGAGCTTTGCTCTTTTTTTAAATCACACCGAATTCAAACTAAAAAAATTCAACTGCATCCAATTTATGAGCCAAATAGATGGCTCAATTCAGTTAAAATTTGACTCGTGGCTTGATTCAAATTACGTCAAGTAATTATTAAAATGACGTTAATTTTTTTATTATTTAATCAAACAATATCGTTTTATTAATAAGTTATACTCAAATTATAAATTTAAACTGCAAATCTGAGCCACATATTTGAATTATAAATTCAAGTTTACCATATTAAGTTAAGTTAAACTCAAATTGCTCTTAACTTTAATTAACAAATTCAAATCAAATTATTTTTTATTCGAATCAAACTAAAATTAAGGAATATTTAGATTTGATCCAATTTATATCCACACATATTATGTCAAATGGGGACACCAATTGACATGCAAATTGCCTATTGTTTGAATCTTCATCGAAATAAAATGTGTGTGTTATAATATTCACTATGCAACGAAAGAAAATATTTGAAAATATTTCTATAAGTTTAATGATTGTTATAAATATCATTATTATTTTGTTGGCACATAGCGAAATGTCTTGGAACCCTATGCTATTATGAGTTCTGACAATAATTATTTATAACATTGATATATATATATATATACACAAAATAATTGTCAGTAAAAGTTTGATGTTGTAGTGACGATTATTTATAAGATTTCAAATTGTTATTAAATTTAATTCTCTTATATTTTCAAGAAGGGCAAAGAACATGTTCCCACCTATAGTTTGAGGTAGTGGCAAACTGCCACCCTCAAGTTTTTAAAAATCCAGTCTCCCGCCCTTGGACACTTTTTTAATAATTGTTATACTAAAATGATTAAAATACCCTTTTAGAAATTAAAAATTTATAATAAAATTATAAAATAATTTTTAAATATAAATATTTTCAAAAAATATTTAAAATTTAAAATATATTAAAAAAATTTTAAATTTAAAAAAAATAAGACAACCACGGCCGTCAAAAAATATTTAAATTTTGGCAGAGTCGACCAGATCTAGTCTCCTCCGTCAAAAAAAAATGTCAAAAATGGTCTAAAACGACTGGTGGGACCAAGACCGACTATTTTCGGTAGCCTTTGTTTTCGACAGAGGAGGTCAAATTTGATCGTCTTCACCAAAACAAGAGATGACCAGATCTGACTATCTCCACAGAACGGAGAGGCCGGATTTGACCTCCCCCGGAACTAAGTGATCGGAAACGATCACTTAATTTTGTTAGTGGCGGCCAACACCGTCAACACCGGCGGCCATGGCTGCCTTATTTTTTAAAATTTTTAAATATATTTTTAATATTTTATATTTATATAAAATTTATTTTATTATTTTATAAAATTTTAATCGTAAAAGGATAAAAATGCCCCTGAAGTGTTATTATTCACTAATATATTTAATATTAAATCTGATTGGAGGATGAGAGACTAGATTTTTAAAAACTTGGGGGTGAATGTTTGTCCTTGCCTCAAACTATGGGTGGGAACATGTCCTTTGGCCTTTCAAGAAACAAGATTAAAATACATTTTAGCAGCATCTAAAATTGGTTAAAATTATACATTTGCATACATGGAGTAATAAATGCTACTCGCATCATGTAACCATCAAAAATAAAAAACAAAAACATGTACATACATATACATATATATATATATATATATATATATATATATATATATATATATATATATAATTTAATGATTTTACTGGACAAAGTCTTATATAAAATCTTAAAAACACATCACCTATCTAATAGAAATCTCATTAGATAATAAATCTATACTTTTTTTAAATAAAGAAAAATTAGGACCAAATTGATGTCCTAAAATCTTTTTGTTTATATATCTTTTTTGTATACTGGGTCGATTCTTATTTCCTGATCTTATTAAAGAATAATGATTAGGTTCTCAAACCTCTAACTATATTGAACTGAGTAAAGTTCGGTTGAATAAACCATCTCAAACTCATTTAATCCACTAAGATTATAAATTTAATTTTAATATAATTTTTTGATAATTTAAATCCTCGTATTATAATTCTATTTGATGACATATCAGCTGTCAATTTATCATCCAATTATTCTGTGGGTTTGATTAAAAAATAAAAATAAGTGTACATACTTTGATCGTTCAAACATCTAATCATGAGATAATGAAAAAAATGAAATATTTAATATTATTGAAGGGAAGTTTCGGCATACTATCTTGAAAACACACAGGGATTGAAACGTCACAATTTTTTTAATATAATATAGGCCAAAGGAGAAAATTTTTCTAAAAGGCAGATTTTCATCTAAAAAATTTTAAAATATTAAATATTCATTCATCAATTAATTTTTATTCAATTTTATTAGTATTTTTAATAAAATAATAAAAATATTTTTCACTAAAAATATAAATAATATTAATAGTTTAATATTATTTTAATATAAAATAATATTAATATTATAATAATAAAGTAAACCACTTAAAAAAATTATGTAAAATAAAATAAAATAAAAATTAAAAAAGTGATCACTATCGTCGACGATAGTAGCCACTATAAGTCTAATCAAATGGTTGAAAATAACCATCTAATTTGACGAATAACTAGATCTGACTATCTTAATAGTTGAGTTGATCAGATCTTACTATCAAAAATCTGACAGAATTACCTACACCATTGAAGAAAGCCAAAAATGGTTGATTTCAAGCATGTAACTATTTTCAACCATTTTTGATAACAACTATGGTTTAGAGGTCTGATTTGATTGTTAATCAAACCAAATAATCATTTTCAGTCATCTCGTTAGACAATGGTGATTGTTTTTTAAAATTTTATTTTATTTAAATTTGTTTAAAATTTTAATATTATTTTATAAAATTAATTTTATTAATTTTTTATTTTTAAATTCTTTTCACAAAATTAAAGATATTTATTTGATTAATTATATTTAATTGTTAATTATTTAATTTAATATTTAATTTTAATAAATGAGCGAATATTTATTTTTTTTAAAGTTATTAAATGAAAGCAGGGCATTCAGGAAAACCTTGGGTGGGAAAAAGTTGCTTGGCCAATATCCACAAAATGAATCATCACTTTTATACGCTTGAGAAACTTTCCAATGTATACACCTAAGAAACTCGCCCAAACAGATGAAAGCAAGCAACCTGTGATGACGCGGCAAAGAAAAAAAATAAAAGACAGTTTAAAAAAGAGAAAGTCAAACAAACATAAATTGATGGGTTGACTAATGGGTTTTACCTTGGGAAGTTTTAGATATTATGAAAAAGTTTTAAGAAAATTTAAAAAGTGTTTTAAAATATTGCAAATTGGGAATAAAATTCAGTAAAGTCAATTGAGTTTCAAATTGAAATTCTTCACACTGAAAAATTAGAGGGAAGGAAAAAGATATTGGCAGTTAAAAATAAATAAATAAATAAATATATATATATATATATATATAACAAATAAAAGTTCTTGGTGTCATTACATGTTTTTTTATTGTAGTATCATAATAATAATATAGCACAATGGTCTCGCTCTTGCTCAATCTGATTATATGGAAAGTTAATAAGTATTAAATACTATTGATATAGTTGATTTATTTAAGATCCAAAAATAATTTTTAAAAGCTAAGAAACTAAGATTCAAAATTTTGTGTTACATCTTAACATATTTTTAATAGGCCAAGTAACAATATCCCAACCAAGGTTTCCTTAAATAATAGTCCCACCTAAAAAGTTTTAAAAAGTTAAATACTCACCTTCTTTTAACTTTTTTAACATTTTCTTAGAAAATATCAAAATACCCTCTATAAAAATAAATAACATTATTATTAAAATAAAATTTAATATAAAATGATAATAAAAAATTTGAAAATTTAATTAAACAATTTAAAAAATATAAAATACAATAAAATAAAAAAGCGGTAACCGTTAATTTAACCAAATGATTAAAAATTGTCACTTGATTCTATTAATAATCGAATCTGACCACCTCGATAATAAAGAAGACTAAATTTGGCCGTCAAAATGTTTTGATTATCTTGACCATCAAAAAAGGTAAAAAACAGTCAACATATTCAAAACTAGTCGCTTTTGGTCATTTTAGATGGTCTACCAAAGTTGATCTAGCTGTCTCAGCTACCTAGTTAGGTTAAAGGCAGTGGTTGGTGGTGATAACTATTTTTGTAAATTTTTTTTAAATTTATTTTATTTTTAAAATTTTTGTTATTTTGTTATTAATTTATTAAATTATTATTATTTTACTATTATATTAATATTATTTTTTAATTTAATTATTTTTATAAAATTAATTTTTTTTTTTTTAAAAAGATAAAAGTATCCCAATTGACTTTGATGAAGGGGTGGGTATTTGGCCTTTAAAGATTTTGGGTGGGAAGGTTATTATGGAAAAATAAGGTGTTTGGCCTTTTTAATATTTAGAAAGTGTTGGTTCCAACCTTGTCGTGGGCGGCATCGCCATCTATCCGACATGGAGCTTTGCAACGCGTTAGTTCAAGGGAAAGAAAGTCAGAGAAGGGGTACTGCACTGACAGCAAACAATGGAAAGACAAGCGATCACCTCAAAACGACTTGAAAGAATCATTTGGAAAGGTATGTTGTTCCAACCATGTCGTGGCCCGCCGCGCCATAAGCATAACCTATTGGGCCACCCGCCCCTCATGGTCGCCCCATGTCACGTGCCCCACCACCTTCATTGTGGCTCACACCCTGTTGCATCCCATGGCTTCTTTCAAGGTTTTTTTTGGACTCAACAATGGCTCCCAAAATTAAACATTGTAATCACAATAATTACGAAGCCCTTTGCTTCCTTAATTAGGTTGTTGCTTAATTAATTTTATGAGTCTTCTTCAAACTTCACTTCTTCATGTCAATTTCTATTTTTGCGCATGCAATTGAACAACCATTTACAAGAATTAGGGCACAAGCCCACATGTATATGCTCTTATATAAACCTAGCAGACAAAGACAATATCAGTTGATTGTTTTTCTAGTTATCTAATGGATTAAAGAAACCTCATTTTTAGAACACTCCATTTATTCTACAAATGCCTTCAAATTTTATTTTTTTTTAAATATAGTTAAAATTTCCTTCACTTATGCTACATACCTTGCATCATTATTCCAAAAACAAAAATTTGATAATCAAAATGAAAAATAAGAAATTATTAGGAAACAAATGCTTATAGATAAACTCAAGAGAGTATAATATATTTAAACAATTAAAAAAACATATAAATTAAAATAGCTATCATTTGAGAAAACAAAGGACAAATTTATATCTTATTACAAAAAAAAAAAAAAAAAACTCATATTTTTCAAATCCTTTCTTTATTATTCATTCTTAAAAAAAAAAAATTGTGTTTATGAGATAATTGGAAGAAGTAAGGTATTTGTGAAGAATAAAAGATTAAAATTAATAATTTCATACTGGGATAAATTTGTAAATGTGAAACTTAGTAAAAAGTAAGATTTCTTTAAGGGAAGATAAATAAAATGATCCAATTTTAAACTTTCCAAAAGAACTTGTCCCATCTTTCTTTGTATTGAACGAATATAACCCTAAATTTACACAAACTGACCACGCATTTTTATAAATTCGTATACTAATCGAGCGAACCATTATTAGTGACGCAAATGAATTGGCACTGTAAAGACTGCTTCTATATATTATTGTCCATTATATTTATTTATTCATATAGGTATTATATTCTGTCTTTTTCACTGTTGAAAATCATCATCATCATTAATATAAAGTAGAAATTTCATACATACTTCATTGGAAAATATGCACACAAAAGCGTTAAACATATATATAGTAATAATATGCTTGAAAACACTGTACAGTATATTGAAAACATCATATATTACTATTTCATTAAATATATTGTACATGATATACATATAAATTGTACAAAATATACATGTATGAAATCTATACAAAGCATGCAAGCTGTCAAACATGCTATCTAATCAAAACTATATCCTCTCTATAACTATCTCGTGTCCAGCTCAGTATATAACTCATTTGACTTGAAGAGAATGAAAATGTTAGGAAATAAGTAATTAATCACTTCGTAAGTATTTCTTATCTCTACCATAAGCAAGTTTCTATTCATTTAGCTTTCATGACTTGTCACTCTTTTATTCTTTATTTTGACTTACTATCTTGTCTTTTCTATTGCTTAACATGGTACTCTCGTTCTATGGTGCTCATGACTTGTCACTAATCTTTATCTGATTTCGTGTTTTATTTTATTTCTTGTCTGATATCTTTTGCTTTTCTTTTATCTATTATGCTATCTGTATTCAAGTTCATACCATGCTATGTGTATCATGGTATGAAGTATATTGAAATGATGTCTTTGCCCTTGACCCTGTTTTCTAAAAGCACTTTTATGAAAATAACCACTTTAATCCCAAGATCTTGTAATGAAATCATAACTGAAATCTCTCTTTCATATATAAAAATATATAAAAGTTGTATCTAAAAAAATATTATGCTTATCAAGCTAATAAATATACAGATTCGACAGCTTGGCCCCGTGAGGCAAACCATACTAATAAAAATCATTAAGCTGAAAATATAGCCATATTGATACGCGATCAGTAAGCTGAAAAATATTCTATCATACTGATACTAAATTAGTAAGCTGAAAATCTAAATTCATATTGACACATGGTCAGTAAGCTAAAAATATAATCTCACAAGTGTCCTATTGTATTCACCGTTAAAATAATATTCCGAGCATCATATTCTATTTAAAACATGCATACGGATCATTTAATCCCTTTTTAAAGACTTAACTTTGGCATGTCATGTCATATAATGCTTGTCATGCATGATATCTTATTATAATTACTCTTTGTTAGGTTTCTTATACTTTTATAAGCTTAGGTTTCTGATTTTGTACTTTTACTAAGTACACGATTGTGCATCCTTATAACACACAATCGTGCGTTAGCACATGACATGATTCTATATTACACAATCATGTAACACTAATGTAGATACACAACCATGACCTTGCATGCACGATCTTATAAAACCAGTACAAGCACACGATCGTGACCCTTCAAGTGTAATCGTGCCCTAAACATTTATCCAATCGTGCATGTTTAGCATACATGATCATAAGGCTTTAGAAATATGACTACACAATTGTGTGCTTGAAGGCACACAGTCACACGACTATGCATCATGCTCTACTTTTATAATATCGTATCTAGAATTACGAATCCAAACCTAAACCTAACAAAACTTCAACCAAGCATATTTAAATATTCGTACATGAGTAACACACTACTTTACACATGTTTTAATCATCAAATAGCATCAAATATCAATAAAGCACGTATTTAAACCCTTAAACCATACATACACACATACACACACACATACACACATATTAAACACGTGCATATAGAATAGGGAAAAGAGGAAGGAAATTACTTACCTCTAGCTATAGATTCATTCTTTCTCTCTAACTTAATCTCACTCTGTCTCTTGGTTGGATGCTCCTGGTTCTCTCTCAACTCTTGAATTAGGGTTCTTTGAGAAGGTAAAAAAATTAGGTGCAAAACTTTATCTAAAAATGAAAGAAAAATCTACTATATATATGGTCGCGAAAACTGCAAGGGCATATGGTCATGTGTCTTGGGAATACACGATTGTACTCTAACAAAATCATAAATTTCTAACTTTTCCCATACTGCATGTGACACCTACTGCTATATATTTTTGTTTACTACTAGTAATACTATTTAGTATTAATGTTTTATTATTTATCTTTAATATATAGTAGGAGTACCACTTTTAATTATTTGAAAATAAACACTATACAGAAGCTTTAACAAAACAAATATGATGATAGGCTAAAACCCAATGTATAATATTTTAAAAAGAAAACTTATATAATATGTATTATTTAATACATGATACTATATATCATATGCATGAGCAATACAAAGCATGCAAGCTATTAGAATCCAAATATATATACATATACATATATACAAAACTGTGAATACAGGTGGAGACCCGTTTAAACTGTATCCCACTTTCTAGTCATCTCATACTCCAACTTAACTCCTCAAAATGCTAACTTGTAAGAAAGGAAAACTAGAGGGGATAAGTGACAAGTCACTCAGTAAATAATTCTTATCTCTACTCTAAAGTAGGTTTTTATTTTATTCTAGTTTTTTTTTTTCATAACTGGTCACAAAGCTTTATATTCTCTTTCTTATCTTAATTTTTAGCTAAAGAAATTTATAAATTCCTTCTCTTGCTCATTATAGTTTTTAATTAATCTCTCTTTAATTATTTTTCCTTGGCTTATCATATTTCTAGTCTAATAAACTCTACTTAGATTATCACTAGCCTTTGAGGTTCCAACTCTGTCATATTTTCTAGACCTACTATATTACTCATCTTGATCTCTAGTCTATTTTCATTTCTAATTCTAGTATTTTACTTACGTTACTGCTAATCTAATGAACCAAAATTAGTTCATTACTAGTCTTACATGTTTATCCTATTCTAGCTTATCTTATTGTTTGAATTCTAAATCATGCCATGTCATAAGTATATGTATGGTTATACATATACAACACGATATGAAAAACGTCTAGATTATTAAAGCTTAATACAGATAACTTCTTTCTAATTTCATTATCTTTTTACTTCTTAACTTAGTATCTGAGTTCTTTAATACTTATAATAAATCTTAAATCTTATTTGATTTTTGTTATGTTTTTACTTATGATTTATATCATGTAGTAGTACTTCTAATTTGTCACAAGTTCTTATCTGATTTTGAAGATGTTTTATCAGATTCTTAGTTACTTTGTTTCTTATTTGTTATTCTATTAATGACTTATTCCATATAATTACTTATTTGGTCACATATCTAGTATTTTATGTGTACTTATATCTTTGGTTTTGTATATTCTAATTTTTCTATTACTTATCAGTCTATCTGATAAGTTCTACTTTGTTTTATTGCTATTTTTCATAGTTTCTTTGCTCTACTTAGTTTTATGCTACATATGATATGATATGAAATATGTTAAAAATCATGTCTGGGCCCTTAAGCCTCTTTTCTAGAAACATATTTATGAAAATATCTTTCTAAAAATACTTTTGTAATTCAAGGATCCTAAAATACTAAAATCACTAAATCTGAAAATCTCTCTATGTTTGAAGATGTTTGCTATGTTATAAATATTAATGAATATAAGGACTCGACACCCTTGTCTATATAAGTTTCTACTATACTTATATGTGATCAGTGTTTGCTATGAAAATCTATTATCAAAATTGAATATTGAGCTAAAATTGAAATTTGATACTACTATACGCAACAAGCATATAAAAGGTCTTCTCGCATCAAGGATATTGGTTTTCCAATTTATAATGAGCATGCAAACTCACAAGTGCCCTCTCATATTCACCTTTAAAAATAATGTCTAGATCATCATCTTTCTACTTTGCTATTAATCTGTTTATTCTACATATAAAAGGTCTTTCTTATGGGTATTTATTATTAATCTGCTTATTTTATGGTCTACTCTGCTATTTTTTGTTTATTTTACTATTTTCTACTATTTTCACTAGTTCATGGCGTGCATGAGGTCATGTGTAAGGTCATGCTAGCTTCTAGAATTTTCTTACTAAGTTATAACTTGCTGTACGATCGTGCACTTTAGGATACACAGTAATATGTGTATCACATACGGTCATGATCTCACATGCGTAGACTCATAGAACTTAACACATATATGATCGTGACTCTATCCAGACATGGCCTTGCAAAATTATGAAAGACATATGATTATAACCCTGAGACCCATGGTCGTTTGCCCTAAGACACTACTACTTTGGCCTCAATCATATATATACTATACAACCATAGCCATGCAAAATATATGACAGCACAGTCATGTGTCATATTTTGCTCCTATAACTCCATTACTAGAATTTGTAAAACCCACTCCAAACTCAAACTAATCTTCAGTCAAGATTAGTTTAACATATATATAAACAAAAACATGCTACCTATATTGACCTTCATCATCTCCTAACACCCAATTACGTTCAAACATGCTTTTAGACCTTTTAACTACATATACACAAATGCACAGACATATAAATATACACTAAGTATGCTTTTGCCTTCAAATCTATCATTTTCTTTCATCTTATCATACAAACATACAACTTAAACTCAAAACATGCTTCTTATCTCATCTTACATTCAGAACAGGAAAATACATACTAAAGAAACAAAGCGACACAAAAAAGGTAAATAAATACTTACCTAGAGCTGCTAAAAACTTCAATCTCTCTAACTTTGGCTTGATTCTTAGCTAGGTTGGTTGATTAACAGACTGATCTCTCCCTCTGATCTTTGGTTAAGGTTAGTTGAAAGATAAAGAGGAGAAGTAGATGAACTGATTAAAAAAAACGAAGACTTTATTTTATATAACTGCATCAACTTAAGTGGAACATATAGTCATGTACCACTAAGGTGCACAGTCATGCTCCACAGCTTAAGAAATGCACGATCATGTGTCTAAAGGATGCACGATTGTGCTCCAAGGAAATCATAGATTTCTATTTATCTTATGCTACACATGGGAAAAGCCTTCAAAAAAATTACCCATGCACAAGCCATATTCATAATGACTATTCTACCATTAAAACCTCTCAAATCTATTTCTTTTTACATAATCTCTCTTTTAACCCTGATTTATAGACTGAAAAAACTGTTTTAACCTCAAGATGTTACACTTCACATAAACAAGTTTTCCAATGAGACCCATGCATATGTTATATGTAGCTTTTAAATGACTATTTTACCCGTAAACCCACTCAACTTTATTTCTTATTATATAATCTCACTTTTAACCCTAATTTTTAGACTAAAAAGACTATTCTAACCTCGAGATGTTACCAGCACTGCGTGGATTTACTATGCATAGTGTTAAAGTCCATGGAGACATCACTATTATCGCATGTTCTAATGAATTTTGATGATTTTTTACTTAAAAAATAACAAAAGAAAAATATTAAGAACATTTTTGTATGATGTTTACTTGATTCTAGTATATAGATTTAAGCATTTTGGGATGGATTTATGGCATATCTAACATTTAGAATTTTGATATGAAAATTATGATGAAAAGTTTGAATTTGTATCGGTTTTGATCATTTTTCTCATTGGAATGGTCAGTGTTATTGTTAGTGTTGAATTGGAGTAAGAAAACAGGGGAAATGTGGTGGATCGAGTGATACATGTGTTTTACAATAACCATGCATAATTTGTAAGCACCACCAAATCACATATGAGTGGTGATGTTAAGGGATGAAAGTATTATGGACATTTTTTAGAATTGGAGAGGGTAAGGGCAAGGTGTAGAATAGAATTTTTTAGAGGGTTTAATCAGTTTTCAACTAGAGGTAAGTAGTATGAAGTTTAGATGAAATTGACGAAAATATAAAATACCTATTTTACCTTTGAATACTCTTTCCGTTCTTATATAAAGCCATTAATATTAACACTATTAGTCATACTAATATCTAAAATTTTGTTTCTTTGTCTTAAACTATTTTGTTCCATTGATTGTTCAATAGCACATGAGGAAGTTCATGTCTAAAGTTTTTTTTTCCAAGTAGTTATGCAAACTCTTATTAGAAATTTACTTAGATTAAATTTAGAGGTTAATTCATTAGGGGTTAATTGAAATATTTTTTTTTTAGTAGTAGTAGTTAGGAAACGTAGTAGAACTTTAAAAGGACTCCACTGAATGATTTAGTTTATATTTATCGAAAACTCTAAACCTTAATTAGTTAAAAATAATCATGAACTATAATTAGTAATCGATAAATTGTACTGTACACCTTAAACCCTAAAGTTGATATTTACCAAAAACCCTATTTGTAATTGGTTGAACATAATCCCAAAATTGTAATTTCTAATGAATAAATGGTAAACCTTAAATATTAGACCCAAAAGCCAAAACCTTAAATTGTAAAGTTGTATTCATTGAAAACCATATATTGTAATTGGTAGAACATAATTTCAAAACTTTAATGGCAATCCAAAAATCATAGACTATGAATGGTAAATCATAAAACCTAAACCATAACTGGTAAATCCCAAACCAAAAATCATAATAACCAAACCAAAAATTGTAATTGTTGCATTATAAACATCAACCCTAAATCATAAATCCTAAACCTTAGACCTTAAATTATACTTGTCAAACTAAGAACTATAATTACTTGATCATAAACACTAAATCTTAAACTCAACTCCACTAAACTATAAACTATAATTTGTAAACTATAAATTGTAAACCATAACCCTTAAAAGTAAATACAAAACCTTAAACCTTATTAAGGCTAAATCATAAACCATAAAACTTCACTAAACCCTGCAATTGAAAATTGTAAACTTATATGTTTAAGACATGCAATTGACGATAAACATTTTTTTTTCCATCATAGGCTTAAAATTAAAATAGTGGGTTATACTTTGGTTTGCTATAAGGGAAGGTGGAATGAAGATAAGAAGACAATGAAATAAGTTGAAGAGTGGAAAAGTATGATTGAAATCCTAGAAAACACAACATTGAAGGGATTGATAGAAGTGTTGGGTAAATTTTTACAAATTGATCAAAAGTAAAACACAATTATGTTATTAATGAGACCAATCAGCCATGAGAATAAAAGGCCAATGTATATCACCTTTGAAGAACATGTTGAATGTTTTATTGGGTTGTTTATTTATATGAGACAATGCTTCTCATTTGCACCCCTTAATTTGTTTATCTATTATAAAGAAAAAAAAAACAATCAATTTGAATTTCAATGGCCATATATGATAAAATAAAGGTTTGAAAGGGTTCCCACATATAATGAAGATAATCCAGATAAAGATAAGGACGAGGACGATAAATATGTTGATCACTCGAGTCAAGAATTTGATGATAATAATGATGATGATAACTATGAACTAGAGGTTCACATACTAAAGATAGATTTGAAATAAGATCCTTGTTTCTTTTTTAGATCTGGCAAAACTACTAATTATTGTAGGATTCCTCATCAACATGAATGTTAACTCCCAAATCTAGACTCAGTAAAGATAAGTATTAAATACCTTTAAGTCATCTATTACATAAAAAACTTCTTTTAAAACCACTTTCTATTATCGATCCCTAATAAGTCATAGTAAAGATAGTATAACAATATTATCTTTATTGAATCTTTTTTACCTTTTTGCCATATTTTCTCCTTATAAACCTGATCTAAGTTTGCTTAGGTAATAGATAGAAGACCCCTAAAATATCTATCTCTAATCTTTAGACCTTTAGCACTATATAAGTACAACTATATATCTTTCTGACAATTGAACCTTAGACTTGTGATAAGTACCACAACAATTGCTCAGACATCCCTCTTACTACCCTTTAAGTATTATTGAGTATATAGTGACCCCTGCCACAGGCCTACTATGCACAACCATTTAATATATACATATATATATAGTATTGAAAATATGTCTGCGACAAAAATTGCTACAACAAAAGAAAACAAACTGATGCTTACATTTTCAAAATCTTAATGCAAAAGCTGAAAATAAAATACTATAGTAAAATAAGAAATGACAAACTCTTTATGAAATTCTCAGGCTACTCATGTATAAAATAAATTATCCATACAATGTACACTATAATATCATATACACACATATACATAAGGAATAAAGTATGCGAGCCAAAACAATACCAACTGCTGCCAAACCATGTCCCCAAAATCTGATAGCTGCATCACCCCTGCTCAGTCCTCTAACTCACTGACCTATATAAAAGAAAGGAAGGGAATAGGGTGAGTGACAACATCACTCAACAAACATTTCATATCTCTAACACTAACAAGTCTCAAGCTCAACTGATCTTGTATCTTATCTCATTATGCTTTTTTTATTGCTCTCTTGTTTTTTCTTGTTTCTTATCTCTTGTTTCTTAACTTTCTGATTTCATTTTATTTTTGTAATGTTCTATATCTTTGTTTATTTTCAGGAATTTTCTTTGACTTTCTCTGTTTTATTTCTCATGAATGTTGTATATGACATGATATATATGCTCTGATGTCATGCAAATAATAAATAATAATAAAATTAGCCCTTGGGCCTGATTTCTGAAAACTCTTTCTTTTCTGAAAACTCTTTCTGATATAAATACTTTGATCTGAGGATCCTGAATATATACATATAGTATAAGCTAAAAACTATATCAGAAAGTATTGTATTTAAAAAATATATACTATATTTGTTAGACTGATAAATATAGGGATTCGGTACTTTAGCCGTATAAGCTCAAACTTATAATAAAACTACTTATGCACGACCAACATTTTCTTTAATGACCTTGGTCAAAGACTATGTCCTCTCTAGTAGGCGTGTGAACTCAAAAGTGCCCCCCTCGTATCTACCCCTAACTGATGTCTAAAATATCGTATATCATATATCTATATTTTTAAAATCATACCTTTGGATCTTTAGATCCATTTTTGAAAACATCTTACGTGACATACCATGCTCTGTGCTTTGATAATCATGCATGATATATTGTTATATCTTGTTATTCTTAAGTTTCTCGTGCTTAGCAATGACTTAATAGTGCTTATCTTTACTTTAGGGATGTTTTAGGATTATTTCTCTAACTTTTTTAAGGCACATGAGCGTGTTATGTTTGGCACATGGGCATGTGTGAAAGTACACAGGACCATGCTCAAGCAATATCCTTGGTCGTGCTAGCTTTTGGAATCATTCTGAAAATTTTGGGCTAACCATACAGGTGTATGGTGTGAACACATGGGCATGCATCCAAGGCACAAGGTTGTGTACCACACTACATGGGTGTATAGTTACCTCAACACACTCTCATGTCTTACCTATACAAGTGTGTAAAATTAGGATTAAGCACACGGGTATGTGTATCGATTACACGGACGTGTGTTTAGATTTTCATACGTATATGGGTGTCATGTAAGACCATGTTCATGTAGAAATGTGGTCACACGCGTATGTATCCTTGGGTACACTGTCATGTGCTCAACCCAAATTCTATAGAAAGTGTCTAGAAACCCAAAAAATCCTAGTAAAATTCACATAAAACACAACCTCACCTCAATCCAACATACATCCATCAATTTTATCAGCCAATAAGCATTCTTATCTTATCTATTCAACATGAAACATGTTAAAAATCATACATTTCTCATGAATATATACCCAAGCACAAAATCATCAAAACATTTCATAATAATCTTATAAATCATCATCCATTATCTCATTTCATCATGAAATCATAGCAACATGCATCCTCAACACGCAACAATCATCCAAGGAGACCTAAATAAGAAAAACATGCTTAAAACCAACTGAAAGAGATAAGGAAATACTTATCTCTTGCCATTACATCTAGATCTCTCTCTCTTGATGTTTTTGGATCTCTAACTTGATTATCAGCTACTGGTTGAATGGTTTCTTGCCTAGGGTTTACTGGAAAATGAAGAAGAGAAAAGTGAAAGGAAATAAACTGGGTAAAAATACAAAAATTGATACATTTATGGCACCTCTCACTTGACACATAGGTGTGTGTTTGAGACACACGATTGTGTGCCCCATGAAAAAAACTCAATTCTCTTTCTTTCATGCTATACATGAAATATTCTTCTCAGAATATCCATGTACAAGTTACAAAAGGCTTCTAAATGATTTTTCTACTATTGAACCCTTTCAAATCTATTTCCTATATGAAAATCTCTCTTTTACCCTCAGTTTCAAAGCCTAAAGACAATTTTACCCCTGGGCTATTATAGAGTACACCAACACATTATTGAATCTATAATTTCATAATTATAACAAGTGTCTAGAACAAGTCTCTTTAAACATCTCTTGTTGCTTTTTAATCAAATACTACATATTCTTGTCCATAACATCTCAAAATCTATAAGGAGATACCTATGCCTTAAAGTGGTGCTCTTCTTGGAATCTAAAAGAGCCAACTAAGGTAACATCGCACTATACCTTACACATTTTATACCCAACTCAATTAATCTATAACAAAAAATTTTAAAAAAATTACATATTTATAAAAAAAAAAAAATCCTTACATATTTATCAAATAAATTGTTCATTTTTGAAAAGTTACAAAAACACTTTATCCAAATGTGGCCAACCACATGTAATTTGCATATCGGCATCTAACCATGTAGGGTTAAATTATAGTCATAAAACATTTTTTTTTTTTTACCATAATTCATCACTAAAATATTATAAACCTATTCTAACATCATGTTAGCAAAAATTTCTTCCAAATTATAAAAAAATAATAATAATAAATTCTAAAATTTTAATTAAAAAAAACATAAAATCCTAAACAACCTAAATCCACATCAAATACATTAGATCTTTACGCTAATGTATTCTAAATATGGTAAAGATCGATTTACTATCATTTTTCCTCATTTTAGTTACCAAAAAATGGTTAAAATTATGTCAACAACCAAAGAAAAAAGTTCATAAAATTCGCATTTTGGAATTGTGTTACATATTTTGAAATGACTTTATATATATAGAATTTTGTAACATGAAATAAACCAAGTATGTGATCCCTAATCCATGATTCCTAGGTACGCATGGTTATTCTACATAGTGCCTATGCATTTTTATCATTAACAGTGATCACTATAGTTAGTACATAAATTTATGGGCACAAGTAGTCAGTACCATAAATTTGCAGTCATATTTGTTCAACACTAAAAAATTGTGTCAAATTCATCTGAAAGGTTTAAAATTAAGTCATTTTAATTATTTCTCCTTTCTTTGATATAGGGATGGATTCAATTTATGTTAAGTTTGAATAAGACTCAACTTGATATTGACTTGAATCTAAATTAGTTGGCTCAAGATCAACAAGTTAAGGTTCAAGGTCATCTAAAAAAAAAATTTATTTAAATCCGAGTCAACTTGAACTTTAATGCTTAAATTAACTCAAAATTAACTTGTTTTATGAAAGTGAACCAAGTAGTCCTAGTAATTCATATCATCGATCGTATTTACATAATATTAATTTAGGTTTTGAGTTAAAGATCATTAACACTAATCTAATTTGATATAGAATTGTATCAAAAAATTTTAACCCTAAATCAAACTGATATTTTTTTGGGTTAACTTAACTCGACCCAAATTAATCCAAACTATGTAATAGGTAATGTTATGTTAAAACACGACATGTACTAATATGATTTGTTAACAAACAAGACACTGTTAGATGCTAAGGAATAACATGATTTATTACAAAATAACACGTGAAAAAACTTAGTGTCCGGTGACCATAAAACAAAATATTCTTTTATAAATAACTATAGCAGTAGGTTGTGTTAGATTGAATCTATTATAACCTACAGTGTTCACAAGTCATGTCATGTCATGCCAAGGTCCACTTTAAGCCTTATGGGTTAAGCCAACCTGCTAGTATGGTAAAGCCCAAGGCATACCCTAAAGCCCTATAAGTCGTGTCTCTATGGGCTGACTCATGTGCTTTTACAACCTAACCAACTATTTTCAATTTTATATTATAAATTTTGTTATTTATTATGGCTTATGTTAGGTCAGCTTACAAGTCTTAGCGTAAGGTCTATGGTATGGCCCATTGGCCTCACACAGTCCACAACTTTATGGGTTGTGTTAAGAATATTAAGGGGAAAGAGGACAAGTTACAAGTTACCTTAACTCTTTTACCATGTCTGCTTATGCAAGTTAAGATGACCATAAAATATAATCAAATACCATACAAGAGAAAAAACTCATTGTTATAAAATATGTAAATAATGAAACGAACCTAATTTGGTAATGCCAATTACCAAAATAATGAGTGATTTATATGATACAAATTTGGCGTTTAGTGAAACAATATCAATTATTTGTTTATTCAAATTAGGGAATAGTTAAAGATTAGAATAGGGTACCTTATGTGTACTAGATACAATTAAATCACATTTAAATCTACTATACAGACTGTCAAAGATCCACCAACCACCTAAGTTTAATAGGATAAAGGATCCATCTATGAGAAAAGAATGAAACAAGGCTATTAAGAGTGTCATGGCCTTGTTTGTTATGACTGAGGCAAATAAGGTCTAGTATACCTTATATTTGTTAAAGGGTAATGTTAAATTTTGGTGAAATCTGATGAATGTGATAGTGAGAGTATATGGCATGACCTAGTGTAACATTTACAAGTCTATATAAGGTTATTTAAGTCATTTTATAGCCTTAGGATTGTTTTTTAGACTTAAAATTGGCTTAGGAGGAGTAAGATAGTCATTAGCAATATAATTAGGGTGGTACACATGTATGGCCATGTTTGGGCCATGTGCAAAGGCATAAAGGTAGGAAAGTTATTTCCTAGTGTAGACACACGTTGATACAGATGTAAGCCCATATATCTTTTCCATGCATATTTATGCGTGGATTAGTTAGCGAGACCTATATAAAGGTCATCATTTGTTGATTTTCATAAATCACATTAAATCAAGACTTACATAGAGAGAGGACAAGAGAATCCAAGAGTTAATTGAACATTTCACCATCTTCAATTGCTTTTCATCATAGTTCTAGCAAGAGAGAGTGTGTATTCATAAACATCAAGGTAAGTTAAAGTATTATCTTCTAAGAATAATTTCATGAATTAATTGATGAAGTATGTTTGAATTCCATCAAATTTCAATGATATAATGTGCCCTAATCAATCTTTGATGTTTATTTAATGTTAATTCATGATTATAAGCATACATTATGGTTTAAGTTGGATTTAGAATCATGTTTGGTGTTTTTGATTCAAGATGATAAGTATGTATAATTTAAGTCAAGATTTGTTATTGTATAACTAATCTTGATATGGAATTGGAGTTTAATCATGAATTTTGGTGTTATGGAATAACATATGATGAATCTTGGCCAAAAATGAGGATGATTCCAACAAGATCAAAGGATGAGAAAAAGGAAAAGATTTGTATAACAACATGCACAATCGTGCGAACATGAAATATACACCTTTGCACAACCTAGAATATAGAATCATGATCATGTATAAAAATGAACACACAGTCATCACAAACATAAGAAAAGCAAGAAAATGCTTACGTGAGCGCACAAGTACAGATAAGAAAAGAGCATATTACATTATCTATTGATCATTTGGGATTACTGAGAGGCCGATGAATGATTAGTTCATGTATAGCCCAAATTTATAACATTTTAGTCTAGATATAGATACAAACCTATATGGAGTCCTTGTCTTTCATAAATTATAAAAGGTTTAAGTAGTCTAAATAACCATAAGAGTATGTGCTTATTCAACTTAATCACACTTGACTCACTTAGAGAGAGACACTAACAATTATAGAAAAGATAACCATCAAATGTGTTGACTAAGGAGTTGGAACTAGGAATACTAACATTAGAAGAAGAATTGTGACAGTGAAATCTTAGCTTTAGATATTTAGAATTTGATCTCTAGTCATGGATAATTTACATTACTATAATAGTAGTAATAGTGGTAGCCATATAATAGCTTTAAAAGTAGATTTATTACATTTATTGTCATATTTGAAGCCCTAAATAATTGAGAATTTGATCATTACTAGTAGTCATCCCCCAAACCCTATAGGAATGATATATTATATTACCACTTGCTAATTCATACTCTTACAAGGGTATTGATCAACCCAACAAGTCACTTAATACGATAATAATCTCGTCACCATTACTTATGACTTTAGTCAAAGTAACATTAGGGCTACAAGTATTTTTAAGAATAGCCACCATATTAGTGTGTAAAGAAAGCACGACTATCCATTAAATCTATCGTCTCTAGTTCTACCATTTTAAAGGCATTGATTGTTTAAAAATTTAATAGACACATACTTGCATAAATATGAAATTGCATAATAAATAGAAATTTTATCTTTTATGAATATACAAATAATTACAATACACACAAAGTGGATTGGCTAAAGGGAACCGACCTTAACACTTTCATAATGTTCATTGCTTGATATAAATGTGTTGAATATGTACGCATATATATTGAACATACTATTTTATACAATATGTCTCAAGAATAAGGTTTCTCTTAAGTATAACAATTGTATAGTATATAATGTTATATTATAAATACAACATGTGTCTCAAGAATAAAATTTTTCTTAAGTATAATAATGTATGACTATGTTTCTTTTGTATGTCTCAAGAGTATTGGTGAAATTTTTATGCTTCATTGAAAGTCACTAACATCATTTGAAGTTATGGGATTTCTCTTGTTTCTTTTAAAACATAAATGTTAGAGAAATCATAAAGAAAACTAACAAGTAATAACACATATTTTTACGATCACACTTGAATGTTATTCCTGTCAAATCCCAAATTAAAAATCCATGTAGTATAATTATAAATAGTTGTAATTATAGACATTTTACATTATTTATGAAACATGAAAATATTCATAATTCATTATTGACAATTGTATTGATAAGTTTGTTTTAATTGAAGTGTTGGTTTTAGATTATGTTGTTTTCTTGCAAACTAGTAGCCACTTTAGAAAAATAAAATGTCATTTACCCAAAAAAAATTTTAAAAGGTTATTTCATTGATATATATATATATATATATATATATGTTGCCCAAAAAGAATTTTATTTTTTAGGTTTGATGTGATCTTACAAATTTAGATCGACACACTTGAAAATTTATTAATTTAGTTAATAATGTTTAGGCTATATAGGTTTACTAGGTTGATAATGAGAAATGCCTAATAAACCAATTAACATAGTTTAATTAAAAAGGCCAAGTTCCCTTCCCAAAATAAGTACATTTTTTGCACCTCATCCTGTGGAATCTATAAACGTAGTGATAAGTGACTACTTTATGACATTTATAAGTGAAATTTTACGATTTTACCCTCGATTGAGTTTTACAGATTTTTAGGTTAATTTTAGGAAAAGTAAAGCAAAAGCACTTAGGAAAAGTTAGACAAAGATCTAAGATGGAACTGAAAAGCAAAAGCTAAGGAAAAGGCCTAGGAAATACTATGGCAAGATTCAAGGCACGACAATGTCAACATGTGATGCACAAACTAGGAGTTGAGCACTGTAACACCCCAAGGCAACATTGTAGTAAAAGCATGCATGAGAAGTAAAGAAAATGCAACACCACAAGTAAGAGCTATGAAACTATCATTGAAGAAGAAATCCAAAACTTAAGCATTATGACACCATAAAAAGTACTACAACATGACATTGATTAAGGAGAAGCTTTTGGAAAGTTATATTTTGACTAGAACCCAGTTCTGAAACCCCAGCACTATAAATAGGCAATGTTGAACCAGAACAAGGGAGGTGAGAGATTAAGAAAAACACACAGATTAACTCAAGAACAAGATTTTTGTAAGATCAATAGACAAAGAGAAGATTTTTTAGGATTTTCAAGGGTGTTGTTCAATTGGGTTTTATCTTAAATCTAATAATATTTCCCTTGATTTTTATTGTTTATTCTTCCTTTTTCATAAACTAAATTCTTTGTACTAGGGAAATGATCTAATCTAGTTGTGATACTCATGTTATTGATATAAATTTGTCAATTTAGTTAAGTAATTATTGACTATGCTTAATACTTTGGATGTTTGATCACTATTCAATTGATTTTAGATTCATAATTTTGATTGAGAAGTAGGTTATGAATTTGGATATATTGACAATTACCATGAATTGAGCAAAAACTCAAGATAGTTAACACAATTTGTGTGCTTGTGATAAATTCAAGGATTTAATGCATTTTTGTTGTTTAAATCATTACAAAGATATTAGGTGGTTAATAATAAGGGTAGGATTGTATTATTTGAGAAAGAAGAGATTAGGTGGTTAATGATAAGGGTAGGATTATTGCTTAAAAAATAATATTGATTACTTTCAAATTTAACCATTAACCTGTGAAGAATAAACTGATTTACTAGAAAGTTGGTAACTGAGTTATGCAATTAGGTGAGCCTTTAGCCCTAGTGCTTTATAACTTGATATTTATTGTTTGTAATTTTTCCTAACTAGGTTTTCAAGTAAATTTAGGTTAATTAACTTGTTAGTTTAGTTTATCATTTAAATAGCATTAAAATTGGTTGTTCAAATAACAATAGGATCAGTGAATCAGTAGTTAATAACAGTCTTCATGAGAATGATATATGGACTTACGCAATCTAGTACACTTACCAATAATTTATAGTTAGGGTTTTGCAACACACAACTAGTTTTTGGTACCATTACTATGCATTGTTTTATTAATATTGATACTATACTATTTGAATGCTAATTTGAACTTCTTTGTTTTTATTTTTGTGTAGTTTTTTTTATTTATTTTTCTTTTTGTAGGTTTAGTTTATGCAAAGATCCTAAAGCTTTAAGGTGATTCTTTTTTATCTTGAGATTGAGTAGACTCTTAGGAAAATTTAAGAGAAAAAAAGAAGCTTAAAAAAGGAAAAGGAAGTAACATAGATGGATATTATCAAGATGAAATGGCCGATAAAACTTTGAAGGAGTATGTTGTTCCTATAGTTGATAGCTACACATCAAGCATAAGAAGGCCAACAATGCAGGCAAATAATTTGAGATAAAATTAGCCATTATACAGATAGATTATTCAGTTTGGAAAAGGCGTTAGTGAGGACCCAAATCTATACATCTAAAGCTTTTTAGAGATTTGTGACATATTCAAGAATAACAAACTGATAAAGGATGCAATTTGTTAGCAACTTTTTTTGTTCTCTTTGAGGGATAAAATAAAGGCATGGCTATTATCTTTATCTGCTAGGACTATCACCATATGACCAAAACTGGCACATATTTTCTTGTCAAAGTACTTTTTACTAACAAAATCCATCAAGATGAGGAATGACATCACATCTTTCACGAAAGGATCATTAGAATCATTATATGAGACTTAGGAGAGATACAAAGATTTGTTGAAATAATGTCCTCATTATGGAATATCAATGTGGTTACAAGTCCAAACCTTCTATAATGGAATGCTTTCACAAATTCAGACATTGATAGATGTTGCCACAAGAGGATTTATAGATAATAAAATGCCAGAAGAGACATACGAGTTGTTGAAAATTATGGCAAGCAATAATTATCAAAGATCTAGTGACCGTAATAAAAGATCACTACAAGAAATTGTATATTTTGTGACAAATTTATTTGTGACGCATGTAATTTTGTCACCGTATGACAGTCTTTAATGACGTTTTTTTATAATTGTCATTAAATCATTTGTTATTGTGATGATTAATATATTGTCAATAAAATTCGAATTATTCGTCACCAATGTTCATATTTGGTGACGAATGATTAAATTTTGTCACTTTTTCATTTAGTAACATAGTTTAAAATAATTTTATGACGATATAATATATATTTATGACGAACGTATCGTCACAATATTGTATCTTTTGATGACGTAATACAAGTATGTCATTAATTAATATATAAAATAAATTAATTATAAAATATTATTTTTGTGACCATTTTAATTGTCACAGTTGATTATTTTTTATGATAAAATATAATATTCGTCACAGTTGATTATTGTTTGTGACAAAATATAATATTCGTCACAATTGATATGGAGGTAAAATTTCATGACAAAATTTTTAGAGGAAATAAGTTTGATGGTAACTATTTTTATCACATAATATTAATATTTAGTGACAATTTAATTAGTTGTTACTAATAGTAAAATTTTCCACTAAAATTTTTGGAGGGAACACATTTGATGACAATTATTTGTGTCACTTAATATTAATATTTAGTGACAATATAATTATTGTCACTGATATACATGAAAAATATCATTGACGAATTATTTTTGTCATCAATATGCATATTCGTATTCGTATTCATATTTGAATAGTTTGTTTTAGGCTTATTCGAACTAAACTTTAAAATGAATCTTAACATGTTTGATTCAAATATAGTCCTACCTAGTCACCAATATACATTTATTTAAATAAAAAAGATAAATATATCATAATTAAAGTATGAAGGAAAAATTATTCGAATAAGAATTTGTATAATGACGATAATTGACGTCACTAATAATGAAATTAGATGACGAATTATCAAATGTGTCATGAAAGTAATTAGGGATGAATCAAAGCAAAATGCTTGTAATTTTGTCTGTAGAAATTATCTAAATACATTCAGAATGATTTAAATGTTATTTTATTGAATATTATGTTTCAAATAATAGCGATAAAAATAATTAATTAATTAATTTAATTAATTTCCCAAAAAATATTTTCAAATATTTGAATTAAATTATACCTTTCTATTATGGTTGTTGTCAAGCACCCAAATCATAAGGTTAAATTAGTGTAGGCCCAATAGAGCGTACCTACCTCCTGCCTAAGACATTGGAATTCAATTTGACACTAATTAATGTTATTAATTAATCTTTTTTAATTAGTTAAAAATATGTTTCATATAAATTATTTGATTACAGAATTACCAATATGCCCTTTTCTAAGACTTCGAGCGAATCGAATGCCCAATATAGATTGGAAACATGCAGCATAACCATCCCGAATCCTAAGTCTCAGGAAAGGACATATTGGTAATTTTGTTATCCACTACAACACTCCTTTCCCGCCCAAAACCGGAATATTTATGATCTGGAGCGTTCTCATTCTCACGGTTTCAGTTTTATTTTTGATTTTAATTTGAGAGAGAGAGCTTAGCTTCAAGGGGAGCCATCCCGATGGTAAATCAATCTCTCTGAACTCTGAAGTTTCTTTAATTATGTTTTTTATTTTTAAGATTGTAATCATGCGTAGGCTGTTTTCTCTAGTTTTCTTCTTTTATAAAAAAATTTGTTCAATAATTTGACCATTTTATAAAATTGTGATTGCTTATGTTGTCGATTGCTTAAATTTGTATGATTATCTGATTTTCTATCACTTAGGAAGCCCAGGACTTGTTTGGATGCTGAGAAAATAGATGGAAGGAACGATAATTTAGAAACTTGGATCTACTAATTTACATTATCTGATATCACTTGATTTGATTGGTATGGGGAAAATTTAATTTTTTTAATTATGAAGCAAAAAATAATAAAATAAAATAAGAGCACGAGAGTAGAACATTTATTTTCGACAATATTACCTCAGTTGCCCTACGGAGGGATGGCGGAATTTTGAATGCAGTTGTTTGTAACGTAGACCAAATGACTGAAGAAAATCTTCGAATGCAGATCTATTATTGTTTTTTTCAGTGGCTTCTGTCTATCTTTGTCATATAGTACTTCGAACTAGTAGTTTGAACAAGATGGTGTGCTTGTGGAAGCTTATTTATTCACTTTTTGAAATTTGTTGCAGTCCAAGAAACGAGGTCTTTCATTAGAAGAGAAGCGTGAGAAGATTCTAGAAATATTTTACGAGTCACAAAGCTTTTTTCTGGTGAGTACACTTTATGGTTCCAATTTGAAATGATTCCCATATTTGCTCTTTTTTAATTTTAGGCTTAGCATTCTAATTCTCATAGTATTGTTTCCATAATGTTAGCTTCTTTAATGCAACTTCTATTCCATTTTGTCAAGTGACCAAACATAGCATATGAGCTTAGAATTTTAGTCTGGGGGGATATAAAAAGAAATAACTGAGGGGCCATGTGCCAGTGCTACAAAGGGATTCGCAAAGGATGTTAGAATCCTTGCCACTGACAGATGGCAATTTGTCACTTTTGTGAAGGAATGCATGAGCAGATGCATGTTGTCTCATAAGTTGCTGATTTTTTTTTTTAGACAAAATTTGCAGGAATTAGATTCTCGAGACTTTCATGATTTTCAATAATTTTGATTCTGTTCTTTGAAGTGTTTTAGATCCTTTTATCTAGGAGTCAAGTCATATGGAATGGCTTGAAGGTCTTAGTTTGGTAGTTTGGGAGAAGGATATGCTGAGAATAGCATGTGCCCCCTTGAGAACCTAAACATGCTTTTGATGTGTTATTCTTACTAGACAGCAAAATGACCTTCATATTTTTAATATTATGTTCATTCTCAACCCCTGTTTACTTCACAAGTTGAGGTGGCACAAAAGAATGATTTCAGCTACCTCACATTTCTAGATTTTATTACCAATTTGCCAACCACCTGTCATTGATCATTTTCATGCATGAAGAGTATTTGTATGCATCCAGAGTTACTGTGCAGGAATCCGAGCCATGTAGATTTTAATAAACTTTTGGTTGCGTGCTAGAGCTTTTGCTATGTAACTTCCATTCCTTTAAGCCTTGGGACATCTATTAGTTAGCAGAATTTCACTTCTTACTGTTTAGATGCAACTTTGAATTGTCGACTTCTCCAATTCATGGACTGGTAGGTTAGATGTCAGATATACTCAATGTTTTCAACTTTTGCTTTCATGATTAACTTTAATCAATATACTAGCTTTTTTTTCCATCATATAAAACTACAAAAATAGGTGTGCTGCAATCACATTGCTTTTGTTTCTATACAACAGATAACAACTATAATATATTCTAATGATATTATTTTATATTGATTTTACAGTTGTTAATTTTGAAAGGAAGATGAACCAAAGTTATCTGAGAAGTAAAGCTTGAAAGGAGATTGATTTTGATGACTTTTTTTGATAAGTTTTCATTATTGTTTTAAGACTTGTTATATTGATTTAGTTACTGATATAATGATTCGACATTACTGAATTTATATTCATTGATATTTTATTTTGAGAATGTTAAGAATTTTATTTTTCATATATTTTGTTGAAGTATACTTATCAATAATTTATGATATTTTTTATTTATTACAATTTTCAAATATTAGGTTTTAATTAATAAAATGTCATATCTTATTGTAATGAATTATATTATTCACAAACATAATTATATAATGACAATATAAATTTTGTAAAGAAAAATAACACTTCGATAAAAAAAATTGTCTCTTAATTTTGACGTTTATTACATCATTAAAATTTATTAGTTCAATGACAAATACATTTTCATCATAAAAAAGGTATATTATTTGATGACGATTTCTTTTATTGTCATTTATCATCGTATTTATTGTGATGAAAAACAAATTTAGATGACAAAAAATTAAACAATATTTTTGTCAATATAATTTCATTATTTTCATATCTATAGTGATTTTCGTCACCATAACCACATTATTTGGTGACGAGATATAATTTTGTCATTTAAAGTATAATAATTTTGTGACGAAATATGATATTAGATGATAAATTTTTGATATTAATTATGACATTATTAATGTTACAAAAAGTGATAACATATAGTGACAATGAAAGTTTTCGTCACAAAAACTTGACTTTTTTGTGACAAATATAAATTACGTCATATATACTTTTTGAGACGGGGCTACGGTGACAATCCTTGTGACAACAAAATTTCGTCACAAAAAAAATTTAGTGACAAAAATAATACTTTATGTGACAAATTTTGACGTCACAATTTATCGAATTTGTTGTAGTGGATCCATGGGATTACATAAAATAGATGCTTTTACAACCTTAATTACATAGATTGCTATGTTACAAAAACAATTAAGAGGTATGCAAGTAAATTCTATTCAGTTTTTTTTCTAGCATGTTATTTTTGTATAGGTAACCATATAAGTGATGACTACTAGATTAGGAATAAATTTGCTTCTATGGCATCAATTGTTACCATATCAAGTCAGAATAAACTTGTCACCTTTGTTTAACCACTTTAAACATAATCAAGAGGACAAAATATACCTGTCACCTTTGTTTGAACACTCTAGACATAGTCAAAAGAAGCACATAATGAGTTTTTTGTCTATTACAAAGTCAAAGTCATCACCTAAAGATTGTCTCAAGAAATAATACATCGATGAGGATATAAAACTTGTTAACTCCCTGCAGATGATTCAACCTTCCTCATCTATTCAATAGTGGGTTCAAAGAGTCAGATACAATGATTAGAATATGTTAGAAATCTATGTTGTTTGGCTTAAGGGTTGACCTCTACTATTGTGGTTTATTTGTTAAACACATTATTAAGTTTAATTAATTTTTATTTAATTATGTAATGCAATACTATTAATCAACTATAAAGCACAAAACTAAATTACAATCCATCTACAATAAAAAAAATTAAAATAAAAAAAGGACGAGGAAAACAAAAAATTACATTATTATGTCATTCATCTCTATTCATTTTCTCTGACCTAAAAGGGTCTAAATAAGTTAAACCTGCAAAACAAATCATTAGATAGACAGTTAAAAATTAGGGAAATTTATTAATAAGGATTCAAAGTGGAGTAGCTCCACCTTCAGCCTGTATCTTTTCCTCCCTTGTGCCCGGTTCTTCTAGTAGCAACACAGAGGCATAGTCAAATCACAAAGACAAATACCATTTTATTCACCCAACCCGTCATCATTGGTGCATTCATGCATATTATACCCACAAACACAATATCACACCAATTACCAACCTGCAACTCAATTAATGCAGAGACAACTCAAATATTTCAAACCCACGGATATCGACATTCTCAGACATAGACGTTCTCAATAAATTGATTCAGATGTTCAATCAATTCACATATTTTGTTACGTATTAGCTTACCCTTTTTCGGACTGTCGTGCATAAATCATATGGATGGCATGACGTACAATTTTATTAAGGGCTCAATGCATGCATATCAGGAGCTTGTACGACTTTTTCAAGTATTCTTCGATTTACGGGATATTAGAGATGTTTATAAGCGGATAATTTTCACAACCATAACTCAAAATCACAGCATGCAGTTCATGGATTATTTTCAATTAACAAATTATTACAAAATTCTGAGTATGACATTAACCATCACTTATCATGTAAACATTTACAAATTATTTTCACAACGTAGAACACACTAAACAAACTAAATGGCTGGGACGTTTTACTTCATTGGATCAATCAGCAAACATAACACAACAATCTATTGAATAAATTAGTAAAACAGAAAAGGAAAGAATAATTTTTGACCACTCATGATAGCTTACTTGGAATAATGGTTCCAGAATTTTATGGATACCGAGCTAAAGATGTTCAGAAAGTTAGACAGTTGAAGATTGGAATCGGGTATGTATGACTTGGAGAGTGATGTTGCGTCATTGGGATAGTGATTAGAGACTGATGGCTTGGAAAAGGCTTGCTAAAAAGATCCTGAAAGAAGTGTTGGAAAAAGAATGCTAGAAGAGAACTAAAAAACCTCCTACTCTTAACGGCCAGAATATGGTTATTTATGTAGTGTGAGAGATCCCCATCATGGCCTCAGTCAAGGGTCAATTATGGAGGCCATAACGGGGCAATTACTTCCCTGAGATAGAGCGGATATGGGGTATAGAATGGAGCAATTCAGGGGGGAGGAAGCCATTACGTATAAACAAAAACTGGCATAAATAGAAGCTGAGGTGTAGGTAAGAGGGGACTGCTCCAGAGAGCGCATGCAGACCATACGCATGCTGACATCTACCGTAGACCAGTGCACACATATAGACCACGCGCACGTTAAGCGTTCTGTGTCAGATGCTTCTCCTCTTTCTCCTGGTCCTTTCTTTTGGGCCATGGATATGCTTCTTCTCTTTTTGTGCTTTGCGGGCTTGCTTGATAAGTTTTTTGGATTTTGGCTTTCATTCGTGTTATTTTTATTTCTTTTTGTCTATCTTGGGCTTGGGCTTGGCTTTTTGGGTTTTATTGTAGGGTTGGCTTGGGCTTATTTGTGGCTTTTATTTTAGGCTTTCGGCTTTGTTTTGGTGTTGTTTTAGGCTTTAGGTTTTTGTGTTATACATTTTTATTTTATAAATGGACCTTTTGGCTTTGGTTTGAGCTAAGATTTGGCTTTTGGCTATATTCACCTTCTGTCGTCAGTTTGACATCTTGAAAGTTCTGAACCAACCTTCTAACTATTTTCATAATCAGAGACAGTCTGATTGGATCTAAAATGAGATATCTATAGTTATTCTTTATTCTATGAATTTTGTATATTTTGTAATGAATGTAATGCCATGAGCACAAAAGCATATGTAAAATACAACAATGTACAAAAAAGAAATGGCTAATTTTGGATTAATAGAGGCAACATGGCAAAGGTAAAACTTTTCTAGTTTCTTAAGTCTAAGCAAAAATGATGAAAGACTTTTTGGCTAGAAAAATAATCCTAGAAGGGTGTTGAATAGGATTATAGAAATTTTATAACTAAAAATCTTTTTCTTAGTCACAAATAAGTTAAGCAATAAAACAATTAAAGTAAGTAACAAATCACACAACAATTATAACTCAAATAAACACAAATATAAAAGAGAAGGGTTAGAGTTTGTTCAACCAAATTTATAAAGGTTCAAGGATTTGAACACAAGTCTCCTACATCATCTTCCTCAATCACAATCCGATTAAAGTTTCACTATCTTCAAACCCGAAGATACAATAGTTTTTCAATCAAGGAAATTTTACCCTTTTACAAATGTTTTTGCAACAAGAAAGATTGTGAAAGGCCTCTAAATAGGCTGAAACACACTGTTAAGTTCAACTCTCTCAAATGTATACAAATGTAGGCTTAAGAGAGAATAAATGATGAGCAAATCGTGAAGAAGAATAAGCTTGAGTGTGCAGTTCATTTCTCTAATGTTGTTCTCTTCAAAATGGTCTCATTTTATACTTGATTTTTTGTTTGAAATGGTAAGAAGTCGTTTCCATAAATTTTTATCTATTGGATTGGTTGAAAAAAAATGCATCTGTAATTAATTTTCCAAGTGCATGGTTGTTCTTATCGAGTGCATGATCATGCTTACAATATTTATGGCATCAAGTAGACTCTCAATTGTCGAATTTAAGATACACACCAATGTTGCATGATCATGTACTCATCACGCACGGTCGTGCTTTGCTTCTTCATGTCTGATGCTTAAAATTTCAGAAGCCTACATGACTCTTAAGCACTGTTATCACACAATACTCACATGATAACCATTTTGCTTATACACAATTATGTGTGATTTTTACATGATCAAGTGTTGTTGATATGTCTTGAAAGAGCTTTGCTTGATCATCCTTACACGACTTATATGGTGGTGCACTTCATGTCCTTCACCATACTGTCATATACATATTTGTTACATGGTCGTGCGTTGATTAGCAATGCTTGACCATTTACAAGATGAAGTTATACGACTGAAGGTCTCGTGTTTCAAATGAGATACATTTGCATGGTTATGTATCCAACTTGAACACGGTCATGCGTTTGACCTTCCTTCTTTGACCTAACATGATACAACCACACAAGTAGAATACCCATGTCTCTTTAGGAAATCCACTAGCACGATTGTGTGTCAAAACTTGACACGGTCCTGCATTTGACTTGGGCATATTGATTTAGCACAGTGATCTTGCATGGTTATTCTAGTAATGTTGATCCTATGTAATACACACACATGGTCATGTACTAGTTAAACATGATCGTATTAGACTTGAAATTTTTTAGAAAAATTACAAGCCCTAACACGATTGGCAACACGGTCCTGTGCTTTTCCTACACGAGTTACAGAACAACTATATACAATCGTGCTAAAGAGGCACATGGTCATGTAAGACCTGAAACCTGCAAAAATTAAATTGTTTTTCCTTTTTTTTGTCATGAAATCATTATGCAAGGGATAAATTAGTCATTCCATCATATTTTTATCATCATCAAAATATCAAGAGTTCAACAATCTCCCTTTTTTTATTGATAACAAAAATATGTAAACATTTGTTAAAATTGTTTATAAAAAAATTTTGCAAGTTACACTCCCCCTCACTTTAAGCTCTATTTTAATTTCATTTTGCTTTCATTCAATATGCAAGTTTAACAATTTTAACTCACTTTGACCTATTCTCCTATTTTTGACATTAATAAAAAAAAAAAAAAAGACATAGTTTCCCTTGTTTTTCAAATATTTTCCAATTTAAGACAAAAAAAAAAATAACACTTAAAATATACAATTTCATCCACCAAACTACTTCAAGCTACAACCATCAAAGATATTCATCAAATATATCAAAAACAACCAAAGCAATATAGTGATCACATGAACCAACCTATATCAACTAATATAACAATATCCAATAACCAAGATCAAAATCAAACATCATAACAATATCATATATCAAATATCCACTCAAAGTGTGAGAGAATCCAACAAAATCACAAATCATGCAAACGAAAAAGATGTTCCTCAAAATAGAATGTCAAAAAAAAAATGCAATGCATGAGGTATGGGAAAGATCATTGCTATAGAGGCATCTAGGGAGGTGGCTAGATAGGCGATCTAGTTGTAAGTGTTTTGGCTTCTAGAACTTTAACTCTTGATTTAATAATGGTTATCTTACTAGAGATAGTATCTTGGAAATTTTTAAATTCTCACTGGTGAACTTGAAAATCTCTAAAAATCTGAGAAATGTTCCCCGTAAGTTGATCATTAATCTCTAAAAGTGTTCAATAGTCTCTAAAAGCTAATCAATTACCTCCCAAATATGTTGAATAGACTCCAGTACCATCTAAAATTTAGAAGTTGATTAAGCTTTTGGTCTAGCTTTGGTTCAGGTACATCTCCTTCTACATGAACTGGTTTCTTCTCCATCATCAGACAGTGCAGCTGAGGGCCTAACAGAAGGCCCAATAGAAGGACTCCAACTCTAGTAGGTAAACGTTATCCATTTGCATAATCTTTTTCAATTATACACATCCTATATAATGCTTCTTCTTTCAACATGTGCACTTCTTCAAATGGAATGAAATACTCACCAAACCCGTTAAGTGAAATCCCGAAATTGACGGCCAAAAAGGTAATAAACGTGCCAAAATCAATAGGTACCTTCTCTTTGTTACTGTTTGATTGAATATCATTTAACTTGTTTTCTAACTAAATCTTCACCCATTTTCTCTTCTTCTCCATAGCTAACCCTAACTAAAGATGAGGAGAGATCAACCAAGAGTAACCAATTAAACTAGAGATCAAGCAAGAGTTAAAGAGATACAGGTTATTAGTAGCTTGAGTTAAGTAATTTTCTATCTCTTTCCCTTACTTCTTATGACATGTGTTCCTTGTGATTTAACAAATGAGGTTTATCAAAGCATGTTTTATGAATTAATCACATGATTTTAAGATGAATGATGAGATGAAAATGATTTTGGAGGTAGAAACATGCTTATATATATATATATATATATATATATATATATATGTATATATGTATGTATGTTTAAAGAGTTTTACAATATACTTTTTCGTGATTAAAGTTATTTAATAAGAAAAATATGCGTAGACTAGCATGTTGTTTATGTATGTAAGTTAGAAGAAGTTTGATTGAGCACTATGCTAGTCTACACATATTTTTCAATCACGGCTAAGCATATATCTTCTACACATATTTTTCCAACATTTTCACATGCTTTATCGCGATTGAACTTATTTGATAAGAAAAATATTTGTAACTAGGGCATTAGTATAGATTAATAGTTAGTAAAATATCTTTTGAACGTGACTAATAACGATAAGTCACATGCTTATTGCAACATTGTTAATGACTTATTGTTTAATTGTACTAGTGTATAACTTTATCTTTTGACCTAAGATATTATGGTCAACTTCGATATATATGGTGTTCATATAGTGTATAAATATGGGGCTAGTTATGTTTCATATGATAACGTCAAATTAGTCATATGTTATTCATATAAAAAGACGAATGATGATCAATAAAGGATTTATTGACTAAAAGTTGTTGGATTTAAAGTATCCATTGACTTAGTAATAATTTGGTTTTGAGTTCCTAAACATATGCCAATAAATGTTAGAAGTAAAATCTCTAGCCAAAATATAATGTAAGTCATACATAGGATGTTCGTGATGACATATTCTAAAATATTGAACGATAATTCATAGAATATCAAGATTAGGTTTTTAATGAAATATAAGCCTAAATTCGATCAAGATTAATGAACGAGGATCTTACCTATACGAAACATACGATCAAAAGAATAGGTTTAATAAAGTGTGTCTTCATCATGATTTAGAGATTATGGCATATTGCTAGATGTTTACCATAATCCTTGAGTTTTTGAACATGTTTTTTAGATCATTCAAAAAGGACTCATAGCTACACCATAATGAATCTATAGGGTCATATCAATAAAGCAAGCTTTTCAAAGAGAGGGAATTGATTTTGCAAGGTTGGCTAGCACCTTTCGAAACGTAATAAAGGTAATATCATATAAAGTGTTATATAGTTGTAACATTTTAAGAATTAAAATATTTATAAGATAAAATTAAGGTGGCCAATGTGTATATACGATATACATGCATGGCTAATTTTTAATTAAGAATTTTGCAAGGGCCATGTAATAATTATTAAATTGTTAACTAAAGCTACCAATTTATAAAGGGTGAATTTAGTTCATTTTAAATTAACACATATTCATCTGTCACAAAACTTTATCTCGTTAAAGAAAATTTTCTCCTTCTTCTCTCTAACTCTTAGCCAAGTAAGATTCATTTTGTTTGGTGGAGCTCTTTGAAAGCTTAACAAGTAGAAAGCTTTTCCCTATCATTTTTCATCTAACAAATAAACAAATACGTACGTATAAGTTTTAACCTCCTTCATATTTTGCTTATTTCATTGGCTCTTGCCTAAATGGCACATGCATGTCTTTTTCTCATCTTAATCTTCACATGTTTTTCATAAATGATATCGCAACCATTTTAGGCTTCTTTCTTGTTTGGTTTTGAGCTAAATATGTTTTATTTGTGCATAAGAGTGTGTGAAACTAACATAAGTATGCATGCATGTTCTTGATTTGCCATGAAATCATTTTTTTTTTCAAGCTTATTTCGGTAGTTAATGTAAATTCTAACCTTTTAAATGTTTTTCTTGTTTCATTGACTTTTGGTGTAGGTTGTGTAGCTAGGTTTTTATTTATTTATTTATTTATTTTGTGTTCTAATGATTTTAAATTGAAAAACACATGAGTTAAGGCATATATACGTGAATGGTTCATGAAATACATGTCTATATACTTAAATGTGACAAGTGTTTTGTTATTTGGCTTTTAAATTAAATTTGAACATGATTGAATGAATTACATAGCTAAAACATCTTAAGGTTAGAATGGTTTTTCTAAGTCATGATCATGGTTAAGAGAAAGATTTTATAGTCTAAGACTTGAGTCAGGAAATTTTTAAGGGTAGAATAGTCTTTTTGGAAGCTTTAGATATGGCCTATGAGAGGAGCACAACTTTACGTCTTTGGACACATGCCAATGCGTCCTTGCCACCATGCATGCTAGTGCATTTTGCTGTTCGCCTGTGTACACCTGTTGATATATAAAGTTAGGTTTCTTTTGTAATAGATTTCCTTAATTTTTTTTCCTTCCTTTCTCTTCAGCCAGTCCTAACCAGATTATCAAAAAGGGAAGCTAGTTTCTAGTAGTCAATCCATCCAAGATTTAACTAGAGTTAGAGAAATTGAAGCCATTAATAATCCTAGGTAAGTATTTCTTTATCTTTTTCCTTATTTCCATAGTTTGTATTTCCTTGGATGAGTTTATTTAGCCATAGAAGCATGGTTTCAATTTAAACAACATGACTATAAGATGATGATAATGATGAAATAAAAGATAAATTTAGAGGTAAGAGTATGCTTAGTTTCCCTTGATGCATATGTGTGTGTATTTAAGGGTTTATAAACATGTTAGGTTGTATTTGGTTGTGATTAATGGGAAAAATATGTTTATAGCAGTGTATATTGCATGTGTATATGTTAAAATAAGTTTAATTGAAGATTGATAAAGATTTAAATAGAGATTAGGTTGGATTTTGTGTAATCCAGCCATGATTGCCGAAACAGAGTAGGATGCACAACCATGCACTTAATGGATGCACGTCTATATAGTCTTGTTTTAGTAGGGTCACGATCGTGTACATGAGATATGCACGACTTGATTTGTGAAAGGTCAAGGCCATGCAAGTTAAGTTCATAACTATACTTATATAATGAAGCAAATTTTAGCTATAATTTATAGAAGCTAGCACAGTTGGATTGCATGACTAGCACACAACCTGTTTCATGCATGCCTGTACACTTAGTGAAAATTAGAGATTTTGCACCCCAATCCAGTAGAATATCAACACTAAGGAAACATAATAAGTATTTTAAGTTGAAAAATAGAAGAAACAATAAATTAAGAAAAAGAATACGTAAAAATAAGAAAGAGACACAAAAAATTATAGTAAAGAAATCTTTAGAACAATGAATAGAAGGTAGTAAGATAAAATATTTTTCCAGAATCACACATTTTCACTCATAAGTAAGAGAAACTTAATAATAGTAGTTTGGAAATAGCCTAAATAACTAGAAGAATACAATCAAAAAATATCGAAACTGAAAAATAATTATAAAAACATACTGAATAGAAACCCATCAAATATATACCAAAACTCAGAACAGTCTACACATAACCTATTAATAAGTTTAATAAGTTATGAAAATAGTAACTTCAATAAGATACACGTGGAACAGAATTACAACAGTTATTCAGTTAAATAGAATAAATCTAGAAAACAAGAAGAATAAGTTAACATGCATTATATGTATTACATGACATGGGATACCAACTCAATGTTTTTAAAAATGAATCAGTGATCCACATGCATATGTTTTCAAATTAGAAAGATGATGATCCAAACATTATTTTAGAGGTGAATATAAAAGAGGCATTTATGAGTTAAACGTCTGTTAGAGAAGGAGTCAGCTTTATAGTTATATACATTAGTGTGCATCTATACACCTATTGGAGAGAGAGCTAATGTCAGATATGTTGGTGTGTAGTTGTATGCCCATTAGAGGGGGCACCAATGTCAGTGCAGATTGATATATATGTTGGTGTGCATCAATTATTAGATTTCAGCCTACTAATCAAGTGTCAAGAAGTTAACTTACATGATCGGGTGTTGAATCTCTATATTTATTAACCTACGTAGCACAAGAAGTATCTTTGGATACATAGAGATTTTTAGATACAGTTTTTACTTAGTTTTTCAATATTTTAGGGTATTCAGATCCTAACAATATTTTCAAAAAACGAGTTTTAGAAATATATTTTTATTAAACAAGCCTAAGGGTCTAGCTATGGCTTTCAGCCTTATCAACATGATTTTAATATACTTTATATCATGTCATACATAGCATAAGAATAAATAGAATAGAGAAACTATAATATAATCAGTAAAACGACAGAGAAACTATTAAACGGATTGATAATTAGCAATACAATCAGAATACATAACATTAATGATATGATTACATACAGAATAGTAGATATGAAACAAATTGCATGGAATATAACATAAATAAAACAAGTAATGAAGAAACAAGAAAAGAAACATTAGACAACTATAATAGTGCAATGTATTACATAAGTAGAGAAAGAAAAGAAATCGGATAAGATGTAGAAGAAATGTATAAGTATTACTGGACACGTAAAGTATAATCTGAACTAACTATAATAAGGAAACAAAACTTATAATATTATGACAAGAGGTATTTAATAAACTCTCATGAGCAGTTATGAGAAATATAGTAGAATAAACTTATTAAACATTTTTTAAGATAGAGAAGAAAGATAATGTAGTACGAAGAGAAAGTGATAGAGTGCTAGCACAAGGATCTAAGTGATTCATACCATGTTGTACATGTATATCAATATACTTAATTATAGTAGGACATGAGTTAAAGCACATATATCTAGATCCTCTGAGAAAAAGAAACCTATAGAGCAAGAAATAAGCCAAGCATAGTTTATTAGATAAAATATACGTTAAGTCAGAAATAAAGAACAGAATAAAATAAGTTAAAGATCCAAATAAGTTTGAACATAAGAAGTTACTAGGCTAATTAGGAACTTAGTTAAGTTCTTTAGTTTATCAACTAGCCAAATAAAAGATCAAAGTAGAGTTTAAAAATGCCCATAGTTAAGAAATAAGGTAAGAAAAAGAGCTTAAGCAATGAGTCTCAACAGTAAGCTAAGCTAAAGTAGAAGAAGCCATTAGACTATCAAGAACTTGGTTAAGTTCTTTAGTTAGCAACTAGCCAGTAATAGATCAGCTTAGAGCCTACTCGAGGGTAAAGACAAGAGATGCTTACTGATTGACTTATCACTCATTCCCTTTAGTTTTCCTTTTAGTAGGTCAGTGTCTTGGGAAGTTGAACTTAAAGCACGATATAGTTGGAGAGTGGGATACAACTTGAGTTGATTCTTACTCGAGTTTTCAATTTTATATATGTACGTATATATGTATTTAGTTTTCAGCAGATATCATGTTAGTTTGCATGTTTTGTATTGCTCATGCATATGATATACAGTATTACATATGTTTTTAGATATTATTAATATATGTAGTAAAGAATGAGTTATGTTTTAAGATATCGTATAGTGGGTTTTTAGCATACCACCATATCTCATTTGAAACTTCTACACAGCGCATATTTTCAATAAAATAGCTTATGTAGGACTCCTATTGTGTGTAATAATAAAGCATTTTCTTAGCATAATACTTATAATACTTATTAAGGATATAATAATAAATTATACTAGTAGAGTAATAGTAAGTATATATAATAGTGAGTGTTACAATAGCCATGATGTATATGTTGATATTCATTGATATTTGATGATATATTTGTGTATGGTACATGAAAAATATGAATTAGGGACATAAATGTATGATGTATGTATGGATAACATCAAATATACAAATATATATTGGTACACATGCATATATCTACTAAGATGTTGAAAAAAAGAAATCTGGTTTTTTACGTTTGGGTTGAACATGCTAAATGTAGGCTTTAACCTTGATTAAAGTGAATTTTAGGTGAAGTATACAGTATATAACATTAATGTAATGGAAATTGAATGCATGGTAAATTGGACTTAGGTGATATAATGAATGGTATGAGATGTATGTATGTCATGAATATTAATACATAATTTAGTTTAATTATTCATATATGTCTACCAAGCATTCAATGGTGATTAAGTGTGAGAAAGGAAATTAATTTGTCATGAGTTTAAATATAATGATACAATATGAATTATAGATATAAAATGTTGCATTTTACCCTTATTCAATCATGGACTAAGATTGGCTAATTGTTGCCTAAACTAGATATTTTGAATATCTACATTTCATGCATTATGCCATTTATGTCTTAGTCCTTGATTCCATGTGTTTTAATTATGCTTATGATTGATTTGATCAATTGGTGGCTTAATATTTATTTTGGTATAAATGTGTTCATAATGTATAGTAGATATTAATTTAGTTGATGGATGGATGGAATTAGGGATGATCAGGGGTGTAATTTGTGTTTTTCAAACTTAAAATTATTGGAATGTAACATTCTTTTATGGAAGGGATTGTAATAAATAATTTTTCATTTATTTCACTTTATCGGGCTTGTGTGCCTAAGTTTCAAATGTAATTAGATCGGCTAGACAAGGACTCAAGTATATCCAGATGGTGACCCGATCAAAGATGTAGTCCTCGTGAATGGTTTACCTTTAGGATGTGTTTTCGAAAACTTCATGATCATCCCACCACATTTTAATTTTTCATATATGTGATGTATGTATATAAATTGAAATATTGTACTTAATTCATTTTAAGTTAAATCTAAATTTCCCTAAATAAAATTATTAAGTTTTTGCTTCCCATCATGGGATAACTAAATCGTATAATATAAATTTTAATATCTTAGTATTTAAAATTTATATTATACGAGGGATATGGAATTTATGTCATAGAATTAGGTTTATTCTGTTCTTGGATGGATAGTTTCATCTTGACCAAGATTCTATTATGTGAGGACATTATGAAAATGTTATTTTAAGAAAACGTGATGGTTCAGATTTAACTAGCCAAAGGTACCAAGTTTTTATTATGTGAGGTATCCAAAGCTAAGGGCAAAAGATACAAATCAAGTCTTATATAAAGATATAAAAAGAAATGGTTTCCTACTTATCAAAGTTAATTGACCAAGATTTCTAATTAAATTAATAAGGATTTGATTATCATTAGAAATTTTAATTTAACAAAAAATTTTTATTCCCAAATGGGGGAGTGTGGGATTTGAATAAGATAGTAAGAGCTAATGTGATTATGCATTAAAAGTTTAAATTTATATGAGATACTAATAAAACTATTTTTCTTTATAGTTTCTTTAACTACGATAACATGAAAATAGCCAGCAATGTATTATCACAAATTTTAAATAACAACATTTTTCCTAGATCAAACTTTAAAGATTGGCTTAGAAACTTGAGAATCTTTCTCAATTTCAAAAAGGTTGGATATGTATTGGAAGAACCTATGCTTGTTGATTTGGCTCCAGATGCCATAAAACATGATAAGAAAGTTTTCAAAACCTAATAAGAACACAACTGAGAGCTCGAAGTTGCATGTTTGCTTCGATAAATAAAAGGCTTCAGACGAAGCATTAAAACATGTAAAATGCATACAATATACTCATTGACTTACAAGAGTTATATAGAGAGAATCATGAGTGATCGAATAGGAATTTTATGTGACATTTTCAAAATGAGACTTAGAGATGGAATACCTCCAGATGATCATATCATAATGATGATTAACATTCTAAGTTAGTTAGATTTATATGGAGTTGTCATGCCCCACAAACTTAAGGTGAAGTTGATTCTTCAATCCCTTCCAATTAGTTATAAACCATTTATAATAAGCTACAGTCTGAATAAAATCGAACATACGTTTCTAGAGCTCTTAAATAAGATTTAGGATTTTATAAACAAAGCAAGGGACATCGGGAAATTAATATTACTTCTTCTAATAGGGCAAAGAAGAAGCAAAAGAAACCCCAACAAGTCTAAAAGTTAGACCAAAGAAAATAACTTTAAGAAAGTTGAACACAATATGAAAAAGGCTAAAACCAAGGGACAGTGTTTCCACTACAAAAATGGCAGACATTGGAAGAGGAAATGTCCTAATGTCTTATTTATCTCCAAAGCTTAATGGAAACGAAAGTAAGCATATTTCTGTCATTTTTAATATAAATTGAATTAATGGTTAATTCAAATGATCATTATAAGATATTATATTCAATAGCTACATCTCACATATATGTTTTATCGAAAGACTTATAGAATAGTTCAATGTTGTCTAAGAATAAGATTATGTTGAAGATGACTAATACAATAAAGGATGCAATTGAAGCCATGGAAGATTTCTCTTTAAAACTTTTGGCTAGACACATTTGAGATTTTATAGAGTACTTTATTTTGCTAAAACTACTAGAAATATAATTTTTGTATTTGTTTTATGTAAAAAGGGTTACATTATATGATTTAATGGAAATGAATATTTGATTCATTTTAGAAATTCTCTAGTTGGCAAAGAAATGAATACAAATGGTTTGTATATGTTAGAACTAAATGATCTAAGCATAATACTTACGGTTACAAATTAAAGATCTTGAGAAGAAATTGACCTAAGTTTACCTTGGCTCATCGATTAGGTCATATAAAGGACACTAGTATAATGAGATCGGAGACAAATAGGATTTTAAGCTTACTTGGTTTTGAACCCTATCTAACTTGTGAATCATGTCTGCAAAGAAAAATGACCAAATCACCATTTAAGAGTAAAAGGGAAATATCCAAAGAATTATTGGAACCAATTCGTTCAAATGTATGTAAACCATTTCGTGAAATGACAATAAGAGGGTTCCAATACTTTATTACCTTTATTAATGACTATTCAAAGTATGGTACATGTCTTTGATAAAATACAAATCAAAATCCTTCGAAAAGCTTTAAGAACTCATGAATGAAGTAGAGAAACAATCCAAAAAGAATATTAAGGCCTTAAAATTAGATTAGAAAGGCAAATATTTGAGTATGGAATTTCAAGATTATTTGAAGGAATATGGAATCATATCCCAATTGAATCTTTTATATATGCCACAACAAAATGGTGCATCAGAAATGAGGAATGATACCTTATTTGATATAATGTAGTCCATGGTAGGCTTTGTAGACTTGTCAATGTCATTATAAGAATGTGTCATACTTTTTGCTAACAAATTTTGAATAAAGCACCATCTAAATCCATTTAGAAAACACCATATGAGATGTGGTATGGCAAGCCTCCCAATATCAATTATCTTAAAGTAAAGGAATGTTCAATTTATGTCAAAATAGTTAAAGCTAATAAGCTAAATGCCAAATCTAAAAAAGATCAATTTAAAAGATATCTTAAAGATTATTTAGGATATTACTTATACTTCCTAGTTAATCATCAATTAGTACAATACACACTTCTTAGTGAAGGAATTCTTACAAGAAAGTGGTATGAGAAAAAGAATAGAGCTCAAAAAAGAGTTTAAAGAACCTCAGATCAAACAGAGTTAGGAAAGTCCTCTTAGAAAACCTTTTCATATGATACACGATTCTAATTTAAAGATCTTATAGGGTATAGAGACCTCTAAAAGAGACGAATTTCTTAGTGAGCAAGATTCTGAATCTTCTTAATAGGAGAAATATATCATGGTGATCATAGAAGTTATGTAAAAGATATACTAGATATTGATTTAAGTAAATGGTTGGAAGCTATGAATTTTAAGATAAAGTCTATACACATTAATCAAGTTTGGACACTTGTTAATCCATCAGCAAGAATAGTTCCTATTGGTTATAAGTGGGTTTTCAAGAGAAAGATTAGCAAGGATGGAAAGGTAGAAACCTATAAGGCTCGATTAGGAGAAAAAGGTTATACTCACAGGCAAAGGTTAGATTAAGAGGAAACTTTTTCACTTGTAGCTATGATTTAATCTATCTGTATGATGCTAGTAATTGTTTTATGTCATGATTATGAGATTTGACAAATGGATGTCAAAATAACTCTCCTCAATGGATTTATTAAGGAAAACATCTCTATGGAACAACCCATAGGCTTTGTATCCGTCATTGAAAGACATCAGGTGTGCAAGTTATATCAATCTATTTATAGATTGAAGCAAACTTTGAAACATTGAAACATCTAATTCAATGAAATAATCAAATTGTTTAGTTTTGTAAAGAATCTAGATAAACCCTTCATCTACAAATAGGTTGAGGCTTTGATTGTACAAAAATATGTAAAGCTCAACATGCCTAGAAGCAAAAGAGAACATTTTTTTAGATGATATTATCGCCAGTATAAGATATTAGGGCATTTATAACATCAATATGCCTTCCTTATTCAAAATAGATATTGATTTTGTTCAACTTTGGTGATATAGCTTGAAAGTTAAAAGAAAAAGTTGAAAAGGTTATTATTGATGACAAAGAATGATTTCCAATAGCCTTGAAATTCATAATTTCATTTGAATATGCTCCTATGATTGATAAAGTACTTTAACAAATAATTTCAATGAAAAATAGAGTAAAAAAGACTTAACTCTAATACTAAGAATAGTGATAAACACAAGATTAATAAGATTTAGCTGACAGACATGCATGACATTAGGAAATTTTGAGAAGATGTTATGACATACAAATAAACAAATTTAGACTACAAATATTAATTGATAGCATAAGAGTCATTATCTAACAATCAAGCATAAAAATGTATAAGTAGCGAAGATTGGTAAGATAAAGCAACATATCTACTATAAAATATAAAGAAACAGAGATTACCAATGAGAAAAAAGAGCAAGGTCTAAAGACCTAGTAAAATCTAAGAGTAAGAACCATTGAGAAGGATGTAACTTGTAGTCTCAAAGACTGTCAATACCAAATCGAAGAATTTCCCAAGAAAGTTAACAATGTTTTCTTTGGATTGATTAAGTAATTAGACTAAAACCTTAAAGAAACTAAGTCTTTAGAACCCTACCCTTGGTTGAAATTATAGATTCGATTAATTCTTGTACAGTGTTTGTGTTAATTTGTTTCAAGTAAGAACTCAAGGGACACAGCCTAATTAAATGAAAATTCACTCAGCTTTAAATCACAATTGTCAAAATAATAATAATAATAAAGCCAAAAAAACATAAAAGGTTAGACCATCAAAAGAAGGCTTAAAACATAAAATATGAAAAAACATTTTTTTCCCTTCAATCCCACCGCAACAGTCCACCATGGCATGAAACACATGGAATGGGACTCCCTCCTGCTTTTTGGTTGGGCATCTTGTGCTAAAGCATTACACTAAAGTGTTACACAAGAAAATGCACTTGTCTTTGTTACACATATTGTTAGAGCTAAGTTAGGTGTGCTTATGCGTCTGGCTCTTGGATAGTGTCTAACATCTGATTTTCTTATGCATTTTTGTTAATGCCTTCGAAAACCTTTGATGACCCATCCAAAACCTTTGATAGTTCTTTCAAAATGTTCTATGACACCTTTAGAGCCTCTATCGATGCCTTCAAATCTTTCAATTCGAATTCTTTAAATTCCTTTAAAACCAAGCTCTCTTGTGATTGAACTTGAACTTTTTCGAGTTCAACTTCATATGATCGACTTGCTCCAACAATTAAACCTTCCAAACACATAAATTCAGTTTATGCTCTTTTGAGTTGCTCAAACCTTGAAGCTTGCCTAACCAAGGGCACATCAAAGAAACTCAAACAAACTCAACAAAAAAAAAAAAAAAAAAAAGGATAAACATAAACCGAACGCAAATTGATGGAAAAAGAGTAGATTAAAAAGAATTGATCATTACTCTATTGAAATAAACTTGAAGAATGCATTAAGGAACAAAGGACGTTGGTTTTCAACTTTGATAACATGTTATGAGTGCTCTGAATGGATTAAATACAACTCAAATTTGAGCTAAAAATTATAAGGAAGAGATTTAAGCACAAAGTATGAAAGAAAGAGAGAGAAGGGGAGAGAATATGGAGAGTTTGAATGAGTTTTTGTTTTCTTTTGTAATGAAATTAGAAGACTTTTAGACATAAATAGAAAACGTTAGTTTGAATAGTAACTAAACTTTTCTTGTTACCTCTTCTCAAAAACTACACATTTGACAACTAACTTTTAAATTCCTTACAAACACAACCTAGTGAAATTGCAAATCATTCCTATGTCCTCTAGTTATATGTCTATAGTTGGATGTAGTGGCAACATTGTTGAAATTGGATTACACTCTCTCAAGTAGCATACAACATCAACCCATCAAGATCAGTTAGGTTAACTAATGTGAACTAAACCAATCACAAGTTCATGTGTGGAGATAAGTGCGTCATTTGACCTCATGAATATATTTGAAGCATTTCAGGCTAAAGTGGCCAACAACATGTTCATGCTTAACTTGTGGATATCCAATTTTATAATATTATACGTATAGTCACATATGAGTAAATATTATATGAAGTCAATGATTTTATAATTTTATCATAATATTATATTTTATTTGAAGTGATTTTGGCCCAATTCAAGGTTTTTGTTTTGGAAACTAGTTTTTCAGTTTGTGGATAGAATTTTAACTAACTTAGATTTCACTAGTTTATACTGATGAAGTGGAGTCGCTCCCACATTTTAGAATGTATTTGACCTCACTTCCACTAGTACTAATGGGGTGGTTGCGGAGTGTGTGGGCTTCAATGGTGGCCCATCTTTTCAAGACCTAATTTTTTTAAGGCTCCCACCACCATTGCGTTTGTGGCAGTGAGGCCTTTCTTTGTCCATTTAATAATCTCTAACCCACTGTTACTACATCTACAACATTATTTTTTCCCCAATTGCTTCATTCCATTTGTCCTCATTGAAAATTTAATTAAGTTGTTTTATAGATACATATTATGATTACCAAAAGAAATTTTGATTATTTTTATGTAATTTATTTATATAAAAAATACATAGTTTAAAAAACCAATACGATCAAGACAACTTAAATTCACTTAATTATATTATAACAAGATCTTAATATATAATCATCAAAACTTTCAATAATTAAATTCTGTAACAATATTAATCACCAAACTTTTGCACCACCAACGTAAAAAAGAAGGAACCCTAGATTTTATATAGCCCAAAGAATCATTTCACAGACCCAAAGCCCTAAACATTTTTCTCTGATCATGGAGAAGAGCAAGTCATTTTCAGGGTACTCAGGCTCCTCCACCGAAGCCTGGTTCGAGTTCAAGGACCGGGCAAAATCATACAGCTTCAATGGCCCTTCTAGGAACGATGACGTGGTGGCTGCCGCATCCAGGAACCCCGAGATGAAGCGGAGGAAGAGAGTGGCAGCTTACAATATGTACACCATGGAAGGTAAGCTCAGATCTTCATTGAGAAACAGCTTCAAGTGGATCAAGAACAAGTTCAGTGATGGATATTATAATGAGTAAGCGAGTTCTTATTAAACGTACTGCAATATTTAATTGAAATCTGTCACCTGAATTTCTGATTTTGTTATAGGAGTTTGGATATAATATAAGGTGGGGCATGAATAATATGTACTTAAGAATTTATATGAGAATTTCACTACAAGAAATATGAACCAAAGTGGAAAATTGTTATTTTATAAAGATAATTATAATGTCTTTTATAATTATTTGAATAAAAACTGCTTTGTAAATTAACGTTGTAAATTGATATGTCATTTGTAATTCTTTTTTTTTCTATTTTCAAAATTCATTATCTCAAATTATTACATGCAATATATTTTGATGATTTTCAACAAATATAAGTAAATTGTAACATTTTTTGTCTAATAATCTGACCTACTCTCTAAATATTATCAACTTTAAATATAATTTTTTAGCTTTGTAGCCCAACACATGTTTTAATAATTTAAAAAGCTCATAAACTATTTAACTAATTATATTTTATGCTTTCAAAGCCTATGTGGAATGCACGAACAGACTCAATATTTCTCTTATATTTTATTGACGTTGGATTTGTTTTAGAATGTCATAATGTTGTCTACTTTGAACTCATAGTCCATCATCATTTTGTTTTTCCAAGTTTTGTTTTTTGGTTTTATAATTTAAAATGCATTTTAACAGTTAAAAGAGCTTATAAGTTATTTAACCATTTATATCTTAGCATCAGATGCATAAATAAATTCAATATCTCTTTCGTACTTTAACAATGTAAGATTTACTTGAAGATCTCATATAATCATATTTTTATTTAGATATTATAAATTTTGCCCATATTTTCTCTTATTCTAATTAATTTGGATTTACTTCTTAAAAAACACATTAAAAAAAAAAAAGAAACTATGGGTGTCCATACTTTTTTAAAAAATTAGGCATATTTTCTTCTAGGTTTTATCTATTTATGTGATGAATTTTTGTATGGTTAAATTGTATTCATGTATTTTATAATATTAACAATAATTTATATAAATCAATTCACAACCTAAAAACAGAGCATTAAGAGAAATTATAATTATATACAATAAATATTAAAATTTTAAAGGCCACATACTTATTCTCGCCCAAGGTTCGTAGGAAGGATAAAATGCTACCCTCTAATTTTCAAAAACCTAAACATCTACCCCTTAATCATTTTTTATCCACTTCTTTTAATATTTTTGGTAAAATGACTAAACTACCTTCATAAAAAATAAATATAATAAAAATATGATTTTATATTTAAATAAAAATATTAAAAAAACAACTACTGCAACTAACGATATCAATGATAATGATCGTCGATAATCGAATCAATATGCTAAAAACAGCTTCCAAATCTAGTCACCTTGTGAGTTAGGAGACTACTTTTGGTCTCCTAATATGATTATTAGCGGTCATCGTCATCGGTGATACTATTGACATCAATGGCTACTTTTTTATTTTAATTTTTTAAACTATTGTTATAATTTATTTTAATATTTTTTAAAAACTTTTTATGTAATTTACTTTATTATTTTATCATTTTTAAAAAAATTTTTATTAAAAACAATGATAATACATTTCTAACTGATAATATTTAATAGTTGATTATTAAACTTAATTGTTAACTTAAATCAACAGTTAGGTATTTGAGTTATTAAAGTTAGTTGACAAAGTTTTATTTTTACAAAAAACTTTGGGTGGGAATATATCCTTTAGCCAATTTAAAATTAGTTTTTGATATATTCCCCTCCTATGGCCTCCTTCTTCAATTTCTGGCTTTATCAATGTCCCAAACCCACTTCAATAATAGCGAATAATTGTCTTAAAAAATCCCTTAAAATTCGAATATTATCAATATTTCTACTTTGATATACTTTTCTAAACAACCAAAATCTATGATGTGCATTCATTAACACTACTATATTTATAATCATATGCATTAATGAACATTATTGCATCTATAATAAATATTGCATATCTTAAAATTCAAGTCATAATATATATAAGAAGGCCAAAAGCTATTTCCACCCGAAGTTGGATGAAGTGGCAAATTTTTCACAGCCCAGGGACATATTTCCCTCCAATGTTTGTCTCAATGAGAAAATCCTATTAGTCAACTTTCTAAAACCTAAACACCCACCTACAAAGCATTTCTCATTCAATTTTGTTAATGTTTTTCTATAAAATAATCAAAGTACTCTCGTAAAAGACATAAAAAGTTATAATAAAATATGAAATAATATTTAATTTTGAAAGTAAAAAAATAAAAATTTTTAAAGAATATTATAAAAATAGCTACACAACCTTGTTCACACGACGACCAAATTTGGTCGCTTTGCTTAATGAAGGCAACCTTAGAAATGGTCATTGGGAATAGGGTCAAGTACTTTTAACCTTTTTCAACTATTTAGTTCAATTTTAGGGTGATGGTTGTTTTTTAATTTTTTTTTATCTTTTAAATATTTTTAAAATTTTTTTATTATTTTTATAAAATTTATTTTATTAGTTTATTATTTTTTTCATTTTTATTATTCAAAAGATAAAAAAGACTTTTTGACTATTTATATTTAACAGTTGACCATTAAATTTAACTGTTGATTTTGATCAAGGAATGAGTGTTTAGGTTTTTAAAAGTTGACAAATAAGATTTTGTCATCGAGGGAACCTTAAGTGGGAATAAGTCCTTTGGCCCAATTTTTTTCTCGTTAAATTTGAGAAAACTGATTTTTAATTATCTATTAAAAGTAAACTGTTAATTTTAACTGTCAAAGGATAAATAACTAAATATATATATATATATATATTTATTCGAATATTGTAATAAAGATGTATTTAGAGTATAAACATAACTTTTTTATTTATAAAGAGTAAATAAGTAGTTTCATTTCATGTTTTAAAAGTTATTATATTCACTCATGTATTTTAAAAATAGTTTATAACCTTAATAATTTATAATTTGATATTTACACATCTAACTTATTTTATTTTTTAGGGTTGTAATTGTCTTTTTCAAAGTTATTAAAGAAAATTTTAAATTTTTAAAATTTTTAAAACACCCCCAACTTTTCTAAGTTTGTAAATAACTTCTTAAAATTTCAAAAAACACCATAATATTTTTTTCAATTTTTTAAAATAAATCTTTAAACTTTCAAAAAAAAATATATTTTATCCCAATATTATACTAGAGATTTATTTACACTACAAATGTTATTTTTAAATTTACTAAGGGTAAATAGATGATTTTTCTATTTTATTTTAAAATTGTCATATTCATCCATATATTTTCAAAATATATTATAATTTCAATAATTTTGTAACAAAATAATAAAATTTTTAAAATTTTCAATTACCCCTAATATTTTTTCAAATTTCAAAAAACCCCTTAAAATTACAAAAACCCCAAACTTGTTTTTAAATTTTAAAAACTCCATAAAATATATAAAAATTATCCTTTAACCCAAATATATAATTATTTATTATCAACACTTCTATCTATATTTAAACTAAATTTTTTTATTATTTTTAATTCTAATTAATATATTTTAAAGTAAAAAATATTTAATAAAATTTTAGATATAAAATTTCAATTTTAAAGTACTTTTAACTTTTCAATAATTTTTAAAAAAAAAAGGAGGTAGTGAATTTAAGATTTTCAAATTTAAGGTTGTAACTTTAATTCAACAAACTTTGGGTGGGAACAAGTATTTTGGCCTATATAAAGTAATGTAACTCAAGGTACATGGTTTAGTTTGAGCTCACCTAAGATATCATGTTCCAATTAACAGTACAACCTAATCTTCATATGGTTCACTATAACTCCAACTAAGAATTGATTTTGCAAAGCGAGCTTTGGAGATTTCCATATTATCAAAAATAACCTACTTAATAACAAAAGAGGAAGTGTCTTAAGATCCTTCAAAGCTTGTAAAAACATATATCCATGAGATATCTATTTCACACGTTTTGTTAATAGAACAAAGTATCTTAGACTATGAATTCATTATCATCGTCATATTTATAAATATAACATATCTCAAAATTCAGACGCAAAATATATAAAAATAAATATAACTGGAGATACAGGATTGATAATATGATCTAATCTTACGTAAAGATATAGTAGGTTTTGACAGAGCTCCAATTTCAATCACACTCAGGTTTGGGAGATTCCTGGATTACCAAAACTAACAATAATCTAATCTTGATTGTTCCCGAAGAGCTTAGAGATTCTCTCGGCATCATGGGCCCTAAAATCCAAATTAGAAAGTGACCTGCTAAAGGGAGCACAGGCATTGCCCTGTCTGTGGTTTACAATATCGGTAATGGAGGCCTCCAAAAGAGTACTGATATTTTGGATGTTTTTAAGGGCATTTGGGTGGCCTTCAGTGAGAGTGAAATTCTGAATCATCTTCTTTGAAGGATTGTAATTACTATCAGGGTGCCCTTCTGTTCTGAGGGCTCTTTTTGAAAGAGAATTATGGTCGACTGGAGAGAGAGAGGCCCCATTAAAGCTATTCTCATGTAGAATGGTTGTTGGCTTTGAAGATGATGAACTACTTGCTGTACTGCTAACCATTTGCGTCCAGGTTGAGTCTGAATTCTTCTCCAGCTAATCAGGGGCCGAAACCAGGATTTAGTTTTCAAGAGGGCTAATAACATTCGAAGTATTCATAAAAACCATTATATATCCAGTTATTATCAAACAGATATGTTTGATTATGAATCAAGTCATCTTTTATCTGGAACTGCAACCTAACCACAACAATTTTGTTAAAAAAAGCTTTTGTTATTTAAAAGACTCTTTTAACTAATAGGCAAATACAACAAAACGAGTAAAATTTCAGATAGCTTTATACTAATTAAAGTTATAAGTTATGATAATGTCATATTGAGTTCACCTCTCTAGAGGATTCAGTCTGGTCTCCTTTGGATTCTTCTGAAGTTGAATCCTTTCTGGAATGAGGTTTATGCTTTTTCTGAGAGGATTTCTTTCCTTTTGAACCCTTGCTCCTGTCAAATTTCAAACCCACATTAATGTAATCACCCACTCACGACTAGTAAAATAAGAAGTTAAGAATTTAATTATTGTCATACTTGTGTTCGATCAATTAGTTGAGCCAATTGGATCTCTTCGGATACAAAAGAGATCTTATGATTTGAAACGGGTTTTTATCTAAATTTGTAAGCTTCGAGGATAAAATAGATACAAACAGAGCATTCTTGTCTCTTAATAAGATTGGCTGATGATATTAAGGAGTTTGAACTTTTAAAACATACGTCTTATGCTTGGTGGTTTGTGCAGGCTCATCTTCCTCTTTGCAAATTACTGGTAAACCTGAAAGGCCACATGGCAATGGACTTGAACTAAAGAACTGCAACCAAAATATAAAGGTGTTAATTTTACCTTCAAATTAAGCCATTGGAGGAGCTCAACTGCAAAATAATTATCAGAGTTTTAACTTCCTACGTCAAAAATCTTTTCTCTTGTTTTGTCTCTAGTAGATTTCTTCATACTCACTTCAAATTGAAGAGCGGAAGCAGCAGTGCCCCGATATGATGGGTCGAGTGATAGCAGCGTTGTTAAGATACCGAAAGACGAGCGAGGAAATTCTGAAAAAGCCTCTTCGAAACTTGGCTTATAATGTGGTGGCCTGAAGGTGGTTGTGAACTTCATCTTCTTCCAATATTCATCAGAAGGTGAGCCACAAAGCTTGAATATCCTGTGAAGCTGTTCAACCTGGAGACAAAATCAACCTTAATTAATTATTACCTCCCAGCAGAAATATTAAACGTTCAAGTTCTAAAAGAAAGAAATCAATCATCAATTCAGGGTCACTTTGGAAAGAGACTTTAAAAGAAGTATTTTCTATTGTGAAAATCCGAAAAGACAGTTTGTCACTGTTAAATAATAAAAGAATATATGGCCTTCTTATTTTTAATTTGTAAACCCAAAAAGTAAAATTTGTACAGTAACAATTTTTTTTTCCCACCTCAGTTCTGCCAGGCATTATTGGTCTTCCAAGAAACATTTCAGCCAATAGGCAACCTGCACTCCAAAGATCAATGCCAACTCCATAGTCAGTGGAGCCTAAGAGAAGCTCAGGAGCTCTGTACCAGAGAGTCACAACTTTGCTCGTCATGGGGCGTTTCGTTTTCGGAAGATTGTAAAAATTTGACAGTCCGAAATCTGCAATTTTCAGCTCCCCATTTTTGTCAACCAACAAGTTTGAAGCTTTGATGTCTCTGTGTAAAATCCCTCTTTCATGGCAGTGTTGTAGCCCTGAAAGCAGCTGCTGCATATAGCACTTCACCTGCAAAAATGAAAATATCAAGTTGGATTATGCGCTGTTAGAATTTGAGATTGTTTTCATTATCTTTTTCAAAGGAAACGTTAAAATATCTCAAACGATCGTGAGCGACCTGAGGAAGAGTGAGCCTTTGGCCAGGGCGAGAGATGACTCTGGTTAAGTCAGATCTCATGAAATCAAACACCAAGTACAGACTGTATTGCATTCTTGAAGTGGCGATGCCTTCCAACTTGATGACATTAGGGTGCTCAAGCTTCTGCAGTATCATTATCTCTCTTGCCATGAACTTCACGCTCTCAGGCTCAGATGTGTCAAACCTAACCTTCTTCAAGGCCACGATCTTTCCAGTTTCTCTATCTCTAGCTTTGTACACATTGCTGTAGGTTCCTTGGCCTACCTGCAAAACATCTATATTATAATCGAAACATCGAGACATTTCATGGTCAATACAACTTTCTAAAAAAGCTAGCAAACATAACAAAAAGGTAAATAATCGAAACATTGAGATATTTCTTTAAAATTTTTGTCATCAGGTCTTCCTATAATCTGTAATCAGAACACAATATAAGACAACCCAATATTGAAACCTAAAATAAAATAACAGAATTCTGAATCATAAAAATCAATACCAACCTTAGCTAATTTATCATAAGAATCAGCAGTTTTGGGAACCAAACAAGCCAAAACATCAGCAGGAATATTCTCAACAAGCCATTTAGGCCATCCTCCCACAAGTTCATCTCCTTCAATCTTCCTTTTAACCACTGTCCTCCGCTCGCTACCTCCACCGCCCTTCGCCACCGCTCCTTCACCGGCTGGCCCTACCTTAACCTCTCCACCGCCTTCATTTTTCACCAACTTCCCACTATGCTCCTTCCCCACAGCCACCACTTTATGCACCACCTTGACATAACCATTCTCATGCTTCAACCTCTCAAGCTGAGGCGGGGAATAAGTCGACCCTTTTGTCTGAACACACCCCATTTGATCTTCTTCTTCTCCGAACCTCACTGGTTTTCTCAAGAATTCAGTCTCTCCTTCGCTCTCCACATCAACCAATATAAAAATTTGTTTCCTGTTTTACTCTTCTTAATAGTTTGATAAACAAGGTGGGTAGAGAATGTGAAAGAGCATATACAGAAGCCGCCCTTTTGCCGGCAGTATTTTGGATTTTGGCTAAAGTGTGGCTGAGGATTTGAGGTAGTAGCTCCTCAATTATCAAAGAGTCCGGACTTTTTTTTTCCAAGGCTTTGGTGTTTATATATACTAGAAGTTCGATTGGCAGTTCAACTAATTTAGGCGGGCAGATATTAGTTATTAACTATTTTTATTAACTATTTATACATTATCAAATAAAGATTTAATCTGAATCATTAGAATTATCGAAATTAATTAAAATTAAATAGTTTGGTAAGTTTCCAGTGTGTTCGACTTTGAATTAGCAAGAAAAAATACCATTGTTTTTGTATAATTTTATTATGTTTGCCGTTTTGGAGGATCTTAATGGAGTAATTTTCGAGAAAGAATACCAGAATATGCAGATATAAATTCCTCCTATATGAAGATCGTATATCAAATCATTTGTAATCAATTTTCAGGTCACTTATATGTCTGTCTTGACGAAGAGCCTTTCGATACAAATAATTTGATGAGGTTGCTCGTTAACAATGCCGCTCATACTGATGTTGTCTCCACTGATCATCTTTTGTGAAGATGACAAGCCAAGATCGAAGGGCCCCACAAAGTCCAGACATTGCAACCGGTAAAATGAAAAGAAGAGGTTTCATGAAAAGTTCATGCAACGAAGGGGGAAAAGCAGTTTTGATAAGAAATGTCCGCATTTGATGCCTGATAGACCAAAGCTGCTTTCATTGTTGTACAACTTGGTAGAAAGCTGAAAGTCTGACTCGGATTCTTGACAAGCATGGCCCTTGAAAGCACCTACAAGGCATTCGCCTGCAAGACGTAAAGCGTAAGCTTCGGCAAGAAAATATCACAGTACAAGATGTTGCTACACAAATTAAATATATATATTCAAGCAAACCTCGGTCACATTTGGGAACTTGAATGACTTGGGGCCAGCACCCTGACTCAATGACTTAGATTCCTTCTCTGGGGAAGAGAATTTTTTTAATGCAAATGCATGACACGTGTCTTCAGCATCCCAAATAGATGAATGTGAGTCACAAGGAGGCGCAGTAGGCTTTGGACCTTGAGAATGATTCATTCGGAGAGCAAGAGAAGCATCAAATGGATCAGAAATTTCTTAAGATGGCTGCAGGCCTGCATTGCTCCCGTTCGATTTCGCATCACAAGCCTTGCCTGCCCTGCAAGGATGCTTCAGACAGCAAGCCTCCGATGCTTATGTTAGTTAGGCTATCATCCTACGGCAAAGATGATTGCACAACACTGCTAACCATCCTCACTTCATTATCCTCTTTGTTGAAAGATAATTCACCAGATGTTATTCAATATTCAATCATCAAAATATGCATTTGGGGAAAATTACTAGACGTTGAACATGCACTAAAAGTCACGAGTAACATTATTTTTTGAGAAATATCCAATTTATATGGTCAAACAGGAAAAATATATAATAATACCATAGCTATTAATCTCATACGTCAGAGTTCATTGGTCCATCAAAAGAGATGCTTTGAGCCAGCATGGTGGTTGTTGCTCCAATTCCAGTTATGCGTTCAAATTCTTCACTTGTTGCTTCTATTTCTTTTACTTTGTTAAATGTATTGGCCACGTTACCGCTGTAATCTTGCTGTACTTCAGATTTCAGAAAACCTTCTATTGAAGTTGATGTAGAAGGCCTTCAGATGTTGAAGCTTCAGTGTTGGAGCGTTGGAAAATTTTCTTAGGTAGACTAACATTAATTGTAATTTTATTTTAATAAAACTAAGTAATTGATTAGTCTAATATTAGGTTAAAGATAAACTTAAGTGATTAACAAAGTTAAATCTAATACATTAGAAGGTAATAATCTAGATAGACAATATTAGTGTGGATCTTAAAGTTTATTGGAACCTAATATATATATTGACTAGGTTGCCCCCTCAAAACCTAATTTCAATATAGATTTACTTATTGAAAGTTGTCATAAAGAGAGGTTTCAAATCATTTCATTATAAGTATTTTCAGTATTGGTATATAATCATATTCCATGTAATTATAGGTATTTATATAACCTTAAATTAATACTTTTTTATTCAGTATTTTGTAAGCTCTGTGTATAGATCTTGTGAATTAGAATTAATTTTTTATTTATTCAGTTAATATAAATTTAAATCTTATGTATGGTATTAGAGACAAACGCATTTGGCTATACAATTTGAAATTTCAAAATTACAATAAGCATATGTTAATTTTGAATTAAGGTTTAAATTCTAAAATTAGGATTCAACGAATTTTGAATTGAGTACTCAAATTAGGTGTTTGAATTAAGGTTTAAAAAATTCAGAATTAGGATGAAAACTCCTGAATTAAAGTTTTCTTGAAAATCTAATTAGAATTTATAAACTTTGGAATTGAAGTTAGGGATGGGAATTTAATTCCAAATTTAGGGTTTGTTAATTCAAAATTCAAATCTTAGAATTAAGGATCATACTGTGAAATTATACAAGCTTCAAATTGTATCTCAGTTGGGGAAAATAAGGGATCGAGTTTAAATTTCAAGTGTTGCTGTTCAATTTCAATTAATAATAATAATTATAATAATAAAAAAAAGGAATTGCATTGCACCAAATTTGTTTTGCCACGATTTGAGACAAAATACAAGATGACGACTCTCCTTGAGATGCCAAGTTCGGGAACATGTGTTCGCAGTAGTGTCTCATAAGTAAGAAAATCCATTTGAAGTTGAAATCAAGTACAAATGCAAGTTGACATCATTGTCTTGCCTTCCTTGCCACGTCTCATGATCGTAAATCTGGCAACGAAAACGCAACAAAACCAATCTACATGGGTCAGATATTATTTGTTTTCTGGGATTAGGCACCATTAACGACTGGACAATGGGAAATAGGACATCGAAATGAAAAACGATGATTTAGGGTTTATACATTTCACGGCAAGTCAAAACCTAGTTAGGAAAACCCAGGAGACTGACCTGTTTAATCAAACAAATTATATTAGTGAAGACTAAACTAGGTCAATAAATAAATTATAAGATCACCGATAATCTTCTGTCAATAAAAAACATAAATAATGTCATGGTTCTTTATTAGTGATCACATGAATTAAATTTTTTATTATAGTGTAATTTTATCTTTAGACTATTTTGTTTTCATAAAATAGTAATCATTTTAAAATCAAAATGTTGGTTACCCGAAAGTCAAAAATTGTTTTTGTTTTCTTAGTAATAAAATTACATATAATTAATATTGTCTAAGTGGAAGAATATTAAAATTTCTTTATCTGGGCTAATATTAATTATAATTTTGTCTAGGAAATTGAATAGTCTAATGCTAGTTTAAATATGAGTATAAGTGATTAATAAAGTTAAGTCTAATACACTAGAAAGTAATAATCTGAATAAACAGTATTAATATTGGGTTTTAAAGTTTATTAGATCTTTGATGGAGGATTTATTAACCTAATATATATTGACTAGATCCCCTCTCAAAAATCTAATTTCAATATAATTTTAACTATTGAAAGTTTCATAAAGAGAGGTTTCAAGAGATGGAAGACTAGTCACTTCATTGCAAGTATTTTTAGTATTATTATGAATTTGTATTTTAGAGAATCTAGGTATTCCAATAACCTTAAATTAATACTTTAATTCAATATTTTATAATCTATGCATGGATTCTGTATATTATGTCTGTAGATTAAGATTGGTTATTATTTATTGAGTTCAAGTAAATTCAAATCTTACATGAAGGACAAGGCATACCCTGTGTTAGACCCTTATGTATTTTAATATGATGTAAAACTTAGGTTCAAATATCTAACCGTTTCTTACATATATTTATCTATGACAAAGAGGACCAAGAGTTTTAATTTTACAAATTTACCTTGTACACGACCATGCATGACCAAGTCATATGACCGTGTGTGTCCCTTACATATGACTTGGTTGAGTTGTGTAAAGTATCCATGCATGAAGAAGTAAGAATGCACGATCATGCAATTTTCAAGCACACAATCTTGTATCACATGTTGTGGACATACTCTCGTGTAGACCCAATCGTGCTTATGTTTAATTAAACTTCACTGAGTATATGCTCGTGTAAAAAAGTTATACGACTATGAAGCCATAAAAACTTGATTGTGTGGTGATCATACAGGTATCATGTGCAAGATCATGTGTCGTTCTAGAAGATTTAAAGCAATAAAGGCATGAAGACACATGACCATGTGTATAAAGCACACACTTGTACAAGGTTCACGTGATAAGAGAAATTTGATCTTTGAAGTACATGCATTGGTGAGAGCACAATCATGGAGCAAGAGCACATAAACGTGCAACTTTCTAGAATTCTTCTAACGATTTTTAAATCACCTACAACAGCTCTTTTCTCTTCCACATTATAATTTGGAGTTTATGTGAGGTTGCAAAGGTTAAAGAATCAAGCTTTATACTTCTATTATTCATTTTCTAATTCTTCTCCGCACTTTCTCTCATTAAAATTTAATTGTAAATAATTTAAGAGAAACTTAAAGAGCTAATTGTTATATCATCCTTGTGAGGCAAATTTCTTACTCTATATTTCGAAAACCCAAGGGTGTAATCTCGTGAAACGAATGTAAGGCGGAATTAAAACAAGTGTATAAGGGCATAATTCTTTAGGTAAAAACTATTGTAATTTCAAGGTAATTAAAGTTGCTGAAGAAAAATCTTCAAACGAGGTTGCTTGAAGTAATGGATGTAGGAGGCTTGTGGAAAAACTTTACACCACTCTAAATCAGTTAAGCATTTGTTTCCCTTCTCTTTTTACTTTATGATTTTTTATTTATATTGTTTATTCGCTTGGTTGTGTTGGTTGATTTATTTGTGAATAGGAAAAAGTTTTAGTTTTCATAAGTTTAAAAGAAAAAAATTATTCACCTTTTTCTCCCCACCTCCCCACCCCCCCTTTTAGGTTTATTTGCCATTATATTTGTGGTTCTTCTATTGGTATCAGAGATCAAACAATTTTAAGATTCAAAGATCAAATTTTTTTGTGACAAATTTATTTACAAAACTAGCTTTTGAAGAAGAGGATTGTTTAATTAGGCCACTCTTTTTTTGTGGAGAAAACTATGGTCAATGAAAAATTTGTATAAAATTTTTTGTTCAATCCATTGGCTATTAGCTTTAGAAAATCATAGAAAATTGTGATTTTGTTCTCATTGATCCAAATACAAATATGCCCAAAAATGAAAATGACTTTAATGAAAATAATGAAAAATTGATAAGCTTAAATTCTAGGACATTAAATTTGCTATTTTGTGCTTAAATTCTAGGACATTAAATTTGCTATTTTGTGCTTTGAATGTTATCAAATTTGATCATGTGTCTTCTTATGAAATGGCAAATAAGGCTTGAACTATCTTTCAAACAACGCATGAAGGAACAAGCCAAGTGAGGGAGTTCAAAGTAGGCTTCTCTTCCGCAAGAATGAGTTGTTTGAAATGAAAAAGGAAAAGAGCATAACAGAGATGTACAAACGCTTTTCAAATTTAGTGAATGACTTAAAAGCATTGGAAAAGAAATTTGAAACCGTTGAGTTAGTTAAGAAAATCTTAAGATTATTGTCAAAAGCTTGGAACATAACAGTGATGACAATTGAAGAGTCAAAGGACTTGACGATGTTGGGCATGGATGAGTTGATTGGGAGTCTCTTGATTTATGAGATGAAATAGATGCCTAAGAGAGAAGAGGAAGAGAAAAAAAAAAAAAAAAGAAAAAGAACATAGCACTCAAGGTTGAGACAAGTTTAAGTGAAGATGATACATCTTCAACCAAAGAATAAGAGAGCTCAATGGATGAAAAAGATTTAAAGATGCTTTCAAAGAAATTCAACAAGTTTTTATCCAAGAAGAAGAAGAAAAAAAAAAAAAGGTAGTAACTTGCTATAAGTACTGAAAGAAAGGGCATTTACTAGCAAGAATGCCCTCGGATAAATCAAAAGAAAAAGCACTTGTTGCTTAGAGTGGGGAGAACTTAAACAACGATAAAAAAGAACAAGTATCTTTATGTTCTACACCAAAAAGAAGAGACAGATTTGGTGTTAAATAATCATCAATCCAAGAAAATAATTTATATGCTTATTTTGTTATACTATACTTGGTTGATGATGATGATATCATTTTGTGATTGTGGTTGAGTTGAATACTTGCCATGATTGAGTACTTGGAATAAATTTTTTATTAGTATGTTGTATGTATATGTAGCTGTGTTACAACATGTGCATAATTGGATTCATGTCAAATTGATTCGGATTCAATTTGTCTAGATATCAAATGACATAGATTCACATATTGTTGTCCCTCATGATCAAAATGTGCAAAACTTATTATATTTATAGTGTTTTGATCAAATGTTATGCATAAAAGGTTTTATTTCCCTATATTTCCCAAAATTTGCAAAATTGTCTTCAAATATGTCAATTTTATTTTAAATGATCTTAGAAATGTTTGAATTATGATTTTAACTTGTGTGTTATATGATTTGAAATGAAAAGAAATTAATATTGAATATTTTCGCATTGATTTGGAAAAGCCTCTTGTGTCAAAACTACAGTTTTTTGTAAATTTTATAGGTTTATTAGTCATACATGATTCTTTACAAGCGCTCCACAACCATGTATGTATCATTTCCCAGTCACAAGATTGTGCTTAAATGATACACAATTGTGCATGTCATATAATCAGACATACACAACCGCCCATTTAGTCTACACAACCATGCTTGACAAAAACTGTAGAATTTTTTTGAAATTTTGAAATTTTAGATTTTTTTGCAAACATTTCTTGTAAAAGTTTTAATTATCATATCTTATACATGAAATGTTATGCTTATTTAAGCTATTCATATGCAAAAGATTTGGGTTTGGGAGGAGGAATGAAAATTAGATACTCATTAATTGTTTGCACATGCTTATGTGAGGAGGAGTACCTTTGTGTTAATATTGTGTTTGAAAAAGGGAAGCTTAAAATTTTTTTAGAAAAATAAAGGAGTTAAAGTATATTTGAAAGGGGAGAAACATTTTTTGAACTATACTATATTTGATAAAATTATTTTTGTAAGGGGGAGGAAAAAAAAAATTATTTTTGTGCTTTAACTGAAATTTTTAAATAACTTTTTGATTTATAACAAGAAGAGGGAGAATATGTAAGGTATGTTAAAATGACATAATTTTTTCCTGAACGATTTTTTTTTTTTTTGTGTGCTTAAAGTTTTTTTTTTTTTATGATTATATTATTGTTTTTTATTGCATTTTAATAAAATTTTTGTCATCAATCAAAAATGGTGAAATTTTTAGACCTTATGTATTTTGATATAATACAAAACTTAAATTAAAATATCTAACTAGTCCTTACATATACTGATTCATAACAAAAAGGACCAAGGGTTTAATTTTACAGAATTTGTCTAATGTACGACTATATATGACTAGGCCGTGTAACTTTGTGTCTCATAAGAGGAACTTATGACTTCGTTGAATTATGCAAAGCGTTTGCGCATAAAGAAGCAAAGATGCACAATTGTGCAATTTATGAGTGCATGACCATGTGTCACATATTAAGGACGCACTCCTGTGTAGACCTAGTCATGCTTACGTTTAATCAGAGTTCACTATATACATGCCCATGCAAAAACGTTCACACGACTGTGCAACTAGGAAATTTTGATCGTGTGATAATTGTGCAGGTATTTTGTGCAAGACCGTGTGCCATTCTGGAAGATTTGAAACATGAAAGCATGAAGACACACGACCGTATATGTAAAGCACGCACCTGTGTAGGGTTTGCACGATAAAAGTAATTTAACCATTGGAGTGCATGCATTGTTGAGAGCACGACCATGCAACGGGTCAATAAATATGAAAATCTAATCATATTGACACAAGGTCAATAAGTTGAAATCTCCTAGATGTCTCCTCGTATTCACCTTTAATAATTATATCGGATAATGGGCTTAATGTTAGAAACTCATGCATATTGATCACTTGATCCCTTTCTGGAAATGTAGGACCCACCGCCACGAGTACCCCTGCTGCTGAAAACTATGAGGAGCTTTTATTAATCATCTAGAAATCTGGGTACCTGCGATGGGAATCCTACGAAAATAATAAACTCTGGAACTATACAACTGTACACATGCGGAAGCTTTACTGAATATACATCACTGAAATATATAAATTGTTCTGTACAATGGGCCCACTGGCCTTTTTCATACTTATATATTTTTTTTTGTACATCTGGATACATCTGAAAACATACAAAAGATACATACGACCACACAGGTCCAAAACTAAGAACTGTACAACTGAGATCGAGGTGTGTGTGCATGCCCTCTCCGTCAGCCTCGATCCAACCGCTCCTCGAAAGCAGCACGAACCACCTGAAAAGATGGAAGAATGAGGGGGATGAGTGATAAAGATCACCCAGTAAGCGCTCCTTACTTCCCTCAATACCCAAGCAAGCACAAACAATCTCAATAATCAAACATACTTGTGCCTCGACCCTATTCATACATCTATGCACTTGCTAGAATCTGAAAACTGAATTATCTGGATCTCATTCACATTCATTACTGATATCATATTTACTCATGTCATGATGTGTATGTCATGTCATGCTAATTGAAAATACTGGATACATGCATCTGAATATTGAATCTGAATGTACCCAAAGGTACCTGCTGTGCTGATCAGACTTGGTGAACACAAGGATTCGACATCCTGGCCATGTGGGCTAAACATTCTAGCTACTGGCTAGAAAGCAGAATCTGGATACTGCTGTCCAATCTGGCTGGTGTCAGATAGTAAAACTGAAATGCTGCTGAGTATTCTGACTGGCGTCAGAAACTGAATCTGAAATACTGCTGAGCGTTCTGACTGGTGTCAGAAGGTTGGATCCTACAGATGCCCCCTCGTATTCACCCTATACTCTTACCCGTACATCAGGTTCTGAATACTGAAAACTGTTAAATCCGGATCCCTTGATCCTCTCTGAAGCTACATGTCATGCCATGATATGCATATGCAGCTTATTATCTGAATACATGCTCATCTGATGCTTATCTGAAGCCATTTAACCTTTATTCTGAATTCGCATGCTTAATTTCTCATTTTTAATTTTTTTTCTGAAAATCTGCAGGTGAACGGGCATGCAGGAAAGGTGCACAGGCGTGAGCCAGGACGCACGGGGTCATGCACTGGTTGTGCGTCTGACCGTGCAAGCTACTGGAATTCTGGAAACTTTCCACTGAAAGCGCACGCACGGGCGTGCATGTGCGGGTGCATTTTCTGGTCGTGCACACAGCGTGTACACGGGCGTGCATCTGGAAAAACAAAGGCACACGACCGTGCCATGCAGGCACACGGCCGTGCGTCTGGTTCTTCAACAAAAGCACCGCCGGAAATTGCACAAATTCTCAACCAAAACACAATCAATTGCAATTTCACCTCAGATACATGTTCCTAGCACTTCAAATATCACAATTCAAGCATTCTTCTTCACATGCATCAATCATCATGAAATCTACCATGGAAACTTCTTCTTTCTCTCTCTAAAGCCATACATACAAACATGCATAATCCAAGGGTGGAAATCCATCAACCAAATCAACATGCAATGACATATAAACAATTCCAACATTCATCAACATGCAAATAACTCATCCATGGCATCAAAACTCACATAGCAAGCTGGGAAACTCAAGGAAAAGGTAAGCGAACACTTACCTTGCGCCATGCCTCTGAAAGCTAATCTCAATCAATTATCTCTTTACTCTCTCACCGGATTAGGAGCTACTTGCTGCTGGTTCTCTTCTCTAATAATGGGAGGAACTGAAAATGGAAGAGAGAAATGGCTGAAATGCAAAGCGGTGAGAAAAAGAAACTAATTGCTCACGGCTCTCTTTATATACTATGCCACGCACGGTCGTGCATCAAGGGTGCA